>OZ008368.1:260413084-260416842 GCA_963931995.1 Phaonia tiefii | reverse complement strand
GCATAGTTGAAACCTTCTGAAAAGAACAACGTGAGGGGCAACAAAGAAAGAAGAAGCAAACGAGCAGCAGATTCTTCAATTCAAATGTAAAAGTAGCCGTTTCAAGTGTTTTAATTTTTGATGTGTTAACATCTATAGACACGGGAAGAGCAATCTATCAAAGTGAACAACAGTCTCTGCCTGAATATAAACATGATGGTTATGATGTAGGTACAGCGAACTAACAAGCAGGGCGTCGTCGCCAAAGAGTACTGAATAGTATAGAGAACTCATGGAACGAATTGTATGACTCAAAAGCACTGCCAACATCTGACGAATGATTCAAAACGTATTACTCTCTTTTTTGTCATAACTTGGTTCATTCATAATTTTGATGTGAAACATTGATGCCGTTTGAAACATTCATAATTTTTGTATTGTTTTATGCAATAACATTGTCGACATGGTGCACTTATCTTGATATATTGTATAAAGAGTGTAAGACTCGTTTATGCTCTTTTACTCAGATTCTCTACATGAGAGCGGAAAAAGAGTCAAATAAGTTCTCTACACTATTTAATACTTTTTGTCGTCGCTCTGTTTATGACAAAACAAAAATAATTATTTTAGTGAGCTAAATATAGCTTTATTTATTTTAACGATATTACATCTAATGTTCGAGCAGATGTAAGAAAAAAAGTGCAATAGCAAAAGAGCGTTCAGCACAAAAACTATTCTTTTTTTATTTTCCAATGTAACATTTACTAATTTGTTCATAGATATCGAACAGGTACCGTGTAACAAAAAGGTGTTAACCCATCGCCCGTGAGTTCGAACACTCATTGGTTTTTTTTGTGTTAATTATGTATATATTTGGATTTATATTGATAAAATTAATTATAATAAATAATAGTTATATAATAAATTCAAAGAATAATCCGTTTCTAAATATTCTTATGTTTGGGAGGAAATACGTCTATGTTTCCACGTAACTATATGGTGGCTTAGGGGAAATACGCGAATGCTTCCACGTAAGTATATGGATGTTTGGGATGAAGAACACATATGTGTCCACTTAAAAGCGTACTTGTTTGCCAGTAATCACGCTACTGTTTGCATTTATATACAAATGAGTGTGGGACTTGCAAACATATGAATGTTTAAAGCGTGTTCCAAATATATTCGTGGTTTTTGCAGAATGTGTTTGGGGAAATATGTTACAGAGGTCGGATATTTTCAGCGTGTATAACTAATAACATCTTATTTAACCCAGTTCTTATTTATTAACAGAAAACGAGGAAAATCATAATTGGGAAAAATTAAAATTATATTGCAAAACATCATCAGTATTTTATGTCCAATCAAATTCAATTTAATCCGATCATATACCTCTTAAAAAATTTTAAATAATCAATAATAATAAATAATAATTGGGTAAAGTAATTGGATATACATACTAATGTACACCGGAAGCGCAATTTTCAATACCCAGTATTAACACATACATGAAAACCTGACAATGTCTGTATGTATTCCGATAATTTATGGATTTTTCTCATTGTGTTTTATTTTCTTGACTGTCTTATGTCCCTATAAGACATTAAATCTTCTGTCAGTGCTTTCTTTTTAAGTCTCCAAACGTAAATTCTTCATGGATAATTAAATGCTAGTACCTTTTTCCTCAATTCCTTCTTAAATTTATACCAGTTTAAATGCGATTGACCCTTTGGGGTCACATAATATCAGCTCTGCAAACACATAAACAAGAAATTGCTTTGAATTGTTCACAAAACATTTGTTGGCTGTAAAGCAGGAACAGAAACAACAATTGCCATCATCTCCATATACTTAGCAATATGTGGTCACTCCAATTCACAGCAATTCACTCGAGTAAAGTCCACTCCACAACACTTAATGCAATCCCAGCCAAACAGAAATTTATGACCGCACACATATAAAAATGGGAACTTTGTTAGCAGCACTCAAAACATTATTGTCACTTCACCTATTTTTCCATAACACGAGCTGGCCGGATAAGAAGCCAGTTGGGGCAGGACACAGCATGCAGGATAGCCAGTGTTAGCTTAAACAAGGAAGCAATACGATAGCCAGTTTTGTTGGCCTTATTTCTGTTTTTGATTTTTTTCTTTGTCGTTTTACAGTGTAACAAGGAAATAAGAATTTCGTCCCCTAAAATTACTTTGAACACAGTGTACACGGAAATGTGTGTGCGCCCAATCTTTCTCGGCCATGTTTGCAGCATATGTGAGATTTAAGCCGTAAATAAAATGCATAAAACTGCTGGATTCCCCCAACCACTTGAAGTTTTAAAGCCACAAATAACTTAAAAGTGACAATAACAATTTGCAGTGGATTTGAAAATGTTCTTGTGTAAGCACCAAATATGTGGTCACGTTCAATTGTTATTAAACCTTAGGTAATCTGGAAGAACAAGACATATGGGAAGTAATTGTTTAGCAGGGCGGGAAGAGCAGGATAATGACATAACTTTTGGGGTGGAAAACGATTCAGTAGGTAAGAAAATAATAAAACAAGTGTAATGTCAGAAATTTCAAACTATATAAAAAAAAAAAAATCCTGCAGAGAGCTGGCAACCATACATTTATATGATTCTTTCACTGCGAGTCAATTAACAATCTTAATAAAATTTGGTGATTACTGAAGATTCTACTCAAGGAACAGACACAACGTGATCTTGGGAACAATCCCCAGATGTTCTACATAACAGAGAACTGTGAATTCAATAGCTCATCAGATGTATGCCCCCCCCCCATTACCCCCACAGTATTGGGAAAATAATGGGTAGTTACCAACAACGATGGGGAATAGTTATAAGTAGTTACCCACAGGGTATTGGGAAAAATAATGGGAAGTTACCCACAGCGATAGGGAGTTACCCATCACGATTATCCACTACCTACAGGGTATTGGGGAAAATAATGGGTAGTGGTCCACGACGATGGGGAACTGCCAATCCTGATTCCCCATTACACATGGCGAATGGGTTGGCGGCCTTTGAATTTTACCCACAGCGATGGGTAGTAGGTTACCCAGGGTAACCCATCCAAATTTTTGATCGAAAATATGAAAAAATTAGAAAAGAAATGCCTATATTTCGGAAACAGAGCGTCGAATCGAAGAACAAACTCCTTTTGGGGGGTTCTAGGGGTTTTCACAAAGTGGTCAAATTCGCTGTAAAAATTTTTTTTTCCAAAAAATCGGCAAAATAAAAAATCGCTATAATAAAAAAGTGGCAATAACTCCCAAACATTGCGTCCAATCTCAAAAATAATAATTTGTTTACCTTCATATGGGACTTTAACTAATGGATGGCTTTAACACGGTATCACTTTTTTTAATTTAAAAAATCGTTATAACTAAAACTTTCTAAACAAAAATCGGTAACACGCCCATAAGTCTATACCCCGAAATCAGACCGTCCAATAGAATATATAACTAGATTTGATAGTTTTTAAGGCATTTTCATAAAGTGGTCATTGTACGGCAGAACATTTTTTGTCCACAATTCGCCAAAAGAGGAAGATCGCCAAAATATAAAAATCGCCAAAATAGGAAAATCGCTAAAATCAAAAGCGGCTCTAACTTGTAAACGATGCGCCCAATCGCACAAATAATAATACGGGATCTTAAACCACCTTTTTTTAAAAATGAGAAAGCTGTAGATTTAGCGATTTTAAAAATATTGCCATATTGAGGACATCCATTAGTCAAATCCTTTTGCGAAGGTAAAAAATTTA
>OZ008368.1:260160584-260408084 GCA_963931995.1 Phaonia tiefii | reverse complement strand
CAATTCAATTCAATTCAATTCAATTCAATTCAATTCAACTCAGTTCAATTCAATTCAATTCAATTTAATTAAATTCAATTCAATTCAATTCAATTCAACTCAGTTCAATTCAATTCAATTCAATTCAATTCAGTTCAATTCAATTCAATTTAATTAAATTCAATTCAATTCAATTCAATTCAATTCAATTCAACTCAGTTCAATTCAATTCAATTCAATTCAATTCGATTCAATTCAATTCAATTCAATTCAATTCAATTCAATTCAATTCAATTCAATTCAATTCAATTCAATTCAAATCAATTCAATTCAATTCAAGTCAATTCAATTCAATTCAACTCAGTTCAATTCAATTCAATTCAATTTAATTAAATTCAATTCAATTCAATTCAATTCAATTCAATTCAATTCAATTCAATTCAATTCAATTCAATTCAATTCAATTCAATTCAATTAAATTCAATTCAATTCAATTCAATTCAATTCAATTCAATTCAATTCCATTCAATTCAATTCAATTTAAATCAATTCAATTAAATTCAATTCTAGCATAGTCTAATCGAGTCTCATTCAGTTAAATTTGTTTATCTTCATAAAAAATATTAAATAATGTGTTCTTTTTTATTTAAATATATTAATAATCGGAATTTATACTATATTTTGCTATATTTTCTGAATAATAATGATTCTTTGTACGGGCAAAAGAAACAAGATAAGAAAATGTTATGGTTAGGAAAAGCTGCATTAATTCTTATTAATGTTTCTACTAAAACTAAATAATAAATCAAATAGTAAACAAAACCGAAATATAACCGGTTTCACAGGTATTTTCTATTCTATGAAACTGAAAAATGTCGGTTTCTTGAACGCTCGAATATAGATTGAGGTCACCAGTTGATATCTCATTGCCACGTTAACCCATTCTTTCAAAAATTTAAACAAATAGCAGCCAGTTTGATGTAATGTATCTAAGCTACAGAACCCCGGGGCTCTACAATTGGAAACTAGGGATGCCACCTATAAGAAAGTAAGCATTATTCGTTGCATTCAAAATTAAATTATTAAATTAAATTTAATTGTATTTTTAATTAATTTATTCTTCGATATTTCGCTATTTGTTCGACCAAACGCTCGAACAATTTAATTTTTGAATACAATATGAAAGGTCGGATAAATCATCACTTATTCATTATTCGTTGCTATATTTCTAATTAAATACATTTTTGTTCTTGCATGACTTTTATATTTGTTATCCTTTTTGTCAAAGTTATGTTATGTAAAGTTAGGTTATATTATCTACGAAAAATGTCACCAAAAGGGTTAGAGTTAACTGACAGTTAAAAATTATAAATTTCATACAAACTGACAGTTAAAAGTATTTTGTTAGGATTGACTGTATGATATCCAGACATGGTGAAAACGGCCGTTAATTCCTAAACTATTATTATCTTTAAAACTATCTTGGTTTCAGAACCATTTAGCCATTTTAATATACTTGTTGTTATAATTGGAAAACCAAAAATTTTCCATTTCACTGAATAGTTGCAGTTTCAAATTGAATTCAAAATATCCTATTACTCTGTTTGCATACGTACTCTGCATTTAACTGCAGTTTTCAATAGAAATTGCGTAAATATCTCTTAAGACTCGTGACTATTTCACAATGTTTAATGAGAAAACGAAATGAAACGATTTAACTAAATCTCGGCTCATTATTCAACATTTGCCCGCTCCTGTTTAATTCTTTTGTTACACGAAATTCATTTTACTTTTAATTACTTGGAATAAAACTTTAGAGTTTCCAAAGATAAAATTACAAAAAAAAACACACAATCAACATGTATTTCAATTCTATCAGATGAAAATGAAAAATGCAGCAAACAAAGATCGAAGACCGAACTTTAATTAAAAGCGATTTAAACGTTTTCTCACTCACGCATTTTGAAAATCAATTTTGCCCGTGGCAATACTTTAGCTTACAGTCATAAAATTCATTTGAAATGCCAGACAAAGTTAAAAATGGTACAAGAGAGCCCCGAACCGAGTACCAAGCACCAGGTACTTTAAAACTTTAAAAGCAAAAAAAAAAGTTGTTAAACTGTACAATGAAGCAGACGTTTGCCTCAAACCCATTGGAAAAATGTGTGCAACATTCAGGTTCTGCTGTACTTGCAACAAAACGTTGTACTTGTACCAGCGCGAAGTGCTATTGCTGGTATCGTACTACTAGTACCAACATCACGGTGAAGAGTTGTACGAAAATTACTACAAAACTTATCTCTTTAAGTTTTTACTCTGAATCGGTTTAGAAGTTTAGACTTGATTGTGTTGTGGTTGAAAACTAGGATGTGGCAATTTTCGAGATTTTCTGTAAAACAATTATGATATCTTACGATAGGAGCACATCCTTATTGCCGGAAAATCGATTCCATTTATGACAAAACTGTAGGTAGTATTTTCCGAGAAATATATCAATACCAAGCAAAAAAAAAGTGGAAGCGTGTCTAACAGAACCGCTAGTTCAACTATTTCATTAAGGCATAATATGCAAATAAACCGCTTCCATAGATCCGGTTCTACAACACTATCAAATCCGATCAAAATATATGGTTCTCAGCAAGCTCAATAGCATCACAATGAGCAGGACAGCCAATATCGGTGAAACTCTATGAGATAGCGAAATTTTTGGCGATATGAGATAGCGAAATTAGGCTACTAGATGTCACCTTTGCAACGGAAAATTTGTGTGAGATGATCATGGAATGGAATGTCGTTTATGATAATGTCGTTATGATCATTGGATTCTAGTTGGACTGGAACCTGACTCAGCATGACGTAGTTCGCCTCAATGGGAGGAAGACTGGTTGACATCTCTATGAAAATAACTACAAAAGTTGTTTGGGGTCTGAAACACCTGTGTAGGTGGGATGGGGATGGGATATTGCAGCGGACAGGGTCACTAATGCTCTCAACAAGTCGCTTCAAATCTCTAGCACAAGAACAAAGCTAAGCACAAAGAGAAGACTTATTGGTGGATATAAGGAAGTCATGCCGACGACTGTTTAACAGGGGCAACTCGTCGAGAGATCGATGTGGCCGTCGGCGGTGCAATGGTAGTGTGCGCGGCTCTTGTGCATGAGGACGTGGGTTCGATCCCTACTCTGACCACTTTAAATTTCTTTCGACGGCGGTCACCTCGCTTAGTGACGGCCACACTATCGAGTTTTTAGCCATGAAAAAGCTTCTCAACATACCGTTCGGAACCGGTGTAGAACTGTAGGTCCCAATCTGTGAGTGTAAAACTAAAACGCGCACAGCTCATTGGTTGTGAGAAGCTCTCCCTAATCCCCTCGTGGAATGTAATGGGAAACCATTTATTTATTTATTTTTAACTCGTCGAGAGATAAGTAGGTGTGGGGTAATTACAAAGTTCACCTAATTAGACATAAGAATGCAATCAGATGGGCCAAAAGAAATTCATGGATGCTATTCTGTAAATCAAGAGAAGATACATCGGATGCCTTTAGGTTAAGGAAAATACTTGGCGTCAGCCAATACGATGATAGGATACCTGAAGAACTCTTCTGAGCAGTGGACAACCTGTAGTGGTAATTCATTCAATCTTTTTATGGAGACGAGGAGATCACTACAAGTGACATACTCTTCATAAATCAGAAGCTGCCATTGAAATCATTACTAAATTCAGGGTTCAATAAGCTTCGGGTTCGACATGTTGTTACGAAAATAACTTCAGGCCGTGTCCGATCTATTGATACCATGTCTGATAAAGCTATACATCGCGTGTATACATTTAAGGTGCATTCCTAAATTATGGAGGGATACAAGATTGGTGTTTATTCCCAAAGGGGAAAGGACCTCTCACACTAATCCTAAAGACTTGAAGCCTATAACCCATATGCCTATAAGCCTCATCATTCTTACTGAAGACTTTGGAATGGCTGCTACACATACACTTACCGCGTACTACAAGGGCAGGTCGTCGAGAGAGCACTGCGTAACCTGGTAGGATGCATAGAAAAATTACATGAGGTGTCAGGAAACACCCGGTTGGAACAAAGTTCCTTTCGCTATTTATTATATATATATATTATATATTGTGTATATGTTATGAAATATATTATTCTATTTTTCGTTTTCTATTCGACCTTTATGAATATTTAGATCTTAATTTTCAAATAATTATCCCCGAGGTCAATTTTGTTTTATATATTTTAATTTATTTCTCAATATTTTGTCTTTCGTCGAAAGGCATCATCAGGAATTGAAAAAAATTTAGTACAACACAACATGTAAGTACAGTAGCGCAGCTACCCTCCGTCATCGGTTTGTTACGGATACGATAATTTAAAAGGATCTTTAAGAAAATATACTTTTTGCAAAATGAGAAACTTTTTTTAAGAAAAACTTTTTTTATAGAATGAATTTTTTTTTGAAAGTAATGTTTAGGTCCTTTTTTTAAGATGTGTATTATGGTTTCCCCCAAAGGTCCTTTTTGAAGAGAGGTACTTCTTTTATTCAAAACTTATGTTGTCTTACAGAAAACGCACTATTTTTAAGAAGAAGTTCTTTCTGTTAGAAAAAGCCATAAGAGTATGCATTTTTTTTAACAAAGGAGTGTTTTTTTAAGAACAGCTATTTTTTCAAGAAGTGGTACTCTTTTTAGGCAAAGCATATATGTTTGTCAGTAAAAATGCTACTGTTTGCAGTTAAATACAACTGAGCTTAAGAGTTGGAAACCTTCTCACAAACTGTGAGACAACAGAGTTAGACCTTCTCACAAACTGTGAGATGTGCGTTTTCCAGTTTGTACAATCCCTGATTGGGACCAGGTTCTCGTATACAAAATTTGTGCACACTAACCGTTGCACCACCGACGGCCACGTGAAGTAAGTTAAAGGCAAATATATGTTGCTAAATTTCGCAAATCGGTACACTAACTGTTGCCGAATAGCAAATTGTGCATGAAAATTTCTCCACATCTTTGCAAGGTGTCAAACGACTAAAAACATTATATCCTGGGTTCGATCCCTGCTCTGACTATCTGAAATTTCTTTCGGCGGCAGTCACATCGCATAGTGACGGTGACACTATCGATTATTTACGGATACGGATACGAATCGGTGTAAAAACCCATTCAGTGATTATAAATCTAGAACGCGCACACCCCACTGGTTGTGAGATGCTCTCCCCAATTCCGTCGTGGGATGTAATGGGAAACCATTTATTTCAAAATGAACTAAACGTAATTTCGTTTGGAACATGTTGTCTTTATTACAAATAAAAAATATTCCCATTCAGCACCTGACACGGTTTCAGTTCAAACTTTCAAGACTTTTTTGAAGATATCTCGTGCTATCTCACGAATGGCTCGGACGATATTAGCTTTAATGGTATAGATTGTTTCTGGATCATTCACGTATCGTCTGTCTCGCAGCTCCGAGGCGGCAAATTGCCATCGCCAAGATGGCTGATAACACGATTACCGAACTTAGTGCGCAAAATATCGTTGGTTTGATGAGCTGCGCGTCATGGTGCGCCATCCTGCTGAAACCAAAGTTTATCCAAGTTTATATCTTCCATTACTGCCCATAAAAAGACCGTAAACGTAGTTCTGTAGCACTCGTCGGTGATTGAAATAGCGTTTCCAGCAACAATTTCGAAAAAAAGTAGTTCAATGATGCCACCACTCCAAAATTCACACCAACCTGTCACACTCTGTGGATGCATTGGCTTCTCGACAACGACGTGCGGGTTTTCCTATCCCAGATGCGGCATTTTAGTTTGGTGACTTAGCCACCGAGTTGAAAATGTGCCTCATCAGAAAAGATGATTTTTCGGCAAAATTTGATGGCCGATTGGAGCATCCATCCGCAAGGCCTCTACATTCCCCAACTGTTCAACCGTAAAGCGACTCATTTTAGTCTGTGAAGGTGCGATTCTGACTGATAGCCAATATTTTGAGCAGAAAAAGTAATCTATTAGTGTCAGTGTTAAAACGATAGCTCATTTTAAACCACATTTTATTAGTCCCGCATTCGCCGTTACCACTTGGTGGAATAAAAAATCACATGAGGTGTCAGGGGACACCCGGTTGGAACGAAGTTCCTTTCACTATATATCATGCACTAATTAGTTTCAATACGCCTAAGGAGTCCGTTGAAAAATACAATAATTTTAATGGATCTTTAAGAAAATTAAATTTTATAAAATGTTAAACTTTTTATACAAAATTTTTTTTTATAGAATATATTTTTTTGAACAAAGTATATTTTTAGCTCCTTTCAGTAAGATTATGTATTATATTTTCCCGAAAATTTAATTTTTTAAAGAGCGGTACTTCTTTTATTAAAAGCTAATGTTATTTTAAGAAAAGTTACTTTTCTTTAGAAGACACACTTTCTGTAAGAAAAGGCCATAAGAGTATGAATTTTTTTAACAAAGAAATGTTTTTTTAAGAACGGGTTCTTTTTAAAGAAATAGTAGTACTCTTTTTAGGAAAAGGTTATTTTTTAAGAAAATTTACTTATTTTCAGAAAGGCTAGATATTATTTGATTTTTAAGAAAAGGAAAATTTGTAAGAAAAACTATTTTTTCAAGAGAATGTATTTTTTTGAAGAAGCGGTTATTTTTAAGAAATGGGAATTTTTCTTAACAATTGGTATTTTTTCAAGAATAGATACATTTTATCTCAAGAAAAGTTCTTTTGTTTCACAAAAAAGGTACTCTTTAAAGAAAATTTACTTTTTTAAGAAAATGTGCTTATATAAAAAACATACTTTTTTAAGAAAAGGTACTTTTTGTAAAAAATTAACTTTTTGATGTGTTAACATCTATAGCGGCGTACAAGGACTAAATCTATCAAAGTCAACACATGCAAACAACACACAGACAGGTTTTCTGCTGCTGCTAAAACCAGATTTTATGCTGCGGCTAAAACCAGATTTTATGCTGCTGCTAAAACCAGATTTTCTGCGACTGCGAAAGAGAATAATGGCGTGTTAAACAAAAATGAGGGAGCAAGAGACCAATGAAAGAGTGGTGTGGCAGGCGTGAAGCAAACGAAATTGTGTCTATAGCGTATGTATTAACATAATAATGTATATATGTTCATGGGTCTGTTGCTGTTGCTTGCATGAGCTTGCGTAGTGGACGTTATGGTGACACACTAATACGTCAGCTACTTCGTACAAAGTATGTGTGATGTTGTGTATTTGGCTGTTTCGTTGCTGTGGATATGGCAAACACGTGGTTATGTGATACACGTATACGTCAGCTACTTCGGACAAAGTATTTGTGATGTTGTGTGTTTGGTTGTTTCGTTGTTGTTACTATGGCCAAACACAGCGCGTCATTTGATGTTCAGCATTGCCCGGTGTATACAAAAACAAGTAGAAACGGCGTTAAGTTCGGCCGGGCCGAAGCTTATATACCCTCCCTCATGACAATTTACACTCACACTCTCCACTCTTTGCATTCCCTTAACAGTTTTTCTTTTAGGTACCACCAACACAAACACTCCACGACACAGCAAGCACAAATATATCTCCAACATATCAGTAGTAGTAGTTGTTGTTGTTGTTGGTGTTGTTGTTTTTTTATTATTGTGAAAGGTAAGTCCAATAAAATGTGGGTGCGGACCACTCTCAGAGCAAAGAGAGTAATGACGTATTATACGTATATAAAAATGAGATTGCAAGAGAGCAACGACAATTTTGTGAACTTGTGTAGCGTATTTACGAATATAACAATGTATGTATGTATATACAAGTGTCTGTTGCTTTGCATTCTTTGACTTTTGTGGGAATAAAACAAAAAGTATTGAGCAAGAAAATAATGACACATGTGCTTGCACTGGGTCTTTAAATAATTTTAAGTATTAATATTATTTAACTGTAACGTCATCATATGATTGAACGCTGTTTTTTATTTTCCAATGTAACATTTACGAATGTGTTCATAGAAATCGAACAGGTACCTTGTAGCAAAAAGGTGTTAACACATCGCCCGCGAGTTCGAACACTCATTGGATTTTTTTAAGCAAAGGAACTTTTTTAAGATAAGTATTTTTTTTAAGAAAAGGTTAATGTGAATAGGTATTTTTGTTTCAGCAAATATACTTTTTTTAAGATGATACACTTATTTAAGGAAATTTTCTTTTCTAAACTTTTTCACTTTGGCGTTTCTAAATTTAGTCTTTATAGGGTACAAAACTACAATATACACTAAATATTGGTTACAGGCTCCACCTAGAAAACTTCCCTTTATACAAGAAATTTCCCAACATAACTTAGTCTAGACCCAAACCAAAGCAAAAGTACCCTATATAGTTGATAATACTGGGTTGTAGCATAAAAGTGTTAAAAAAAAGTTGTTTAATTTTTTTTTTCATTTAGACTCTATCCCGCAACGTGCGATATGGAACTTAGTTCCAAAAATTTCTTCCTGTACTTTTGTCTGCTTTGGATTTCATGAAAGCTTGTCATAGCTTGTTGTAGGTTCGTGCTGAATAAGAATAGGGCTATGAATTTTCTTCCCATCATACCTTTTTCAAAGAGACAAGGATAACAGAAGCAATTATTTTTTTATAATGCTATTAAAGATGACGGCCATGTCATGGACAAAATAGATACCCATTTTACAACAAAATGGCGTTGGAAAATTTTTGTATCTGTCTATAAGGTTTTATGTACTCCGCCCAACAAACGGGGCCTTGCAAACATGTTATATAGAATGAAAATCTCTTAAGTTTTTTTAAAGTACACTACTTGAAGCTATAGAATCATTTTTGATAGAAAAAACGATATTCTAGCAAAATCATTGATTGGTTATACAAGCGGGCACACTCAAAGAAAATAGAGGCTGCAGACTTTGTTTAGTGTGTTCTACTGTGTCAACAATATTCAAAAATCATTTATACTTGCTTCAAGTAGACGACTTGAAAATTTAAAAATATAGGCTGCAATATGGTTGAAAAAGGGGTTGAATATTTTTCTCGTAACATCGCCATCACCATCTCAGTAATGAAGTGATTTAAAAGCATACGATTTTATTTGTATATGTGTCACTCTAATGGTGAGACAACGATATTACTATGGAACATTTTCCCACCTTCAAATCTTTTTTATAAAATCTATTTTAGTTTCCTCATAATCGACTGGTGCTACCACATCACTTGACTATTATTGATGAGGCCGATGGGCCATTCTACTGATGCTTTGCTCTGTCGATTTGTTCACATCATCAAAATGGGTTCCAATGTCAAAGCAAAAATCAATCCACTCTAATTTTCTATATTATTACATACGTGAAAGACCTTTTGCATGGGTTCTACAAAGAATCCTTATTAATGTTAGACATCCCTACGCTAATTACTAAGAGAAATATTATTTTCTCTTTTTGCTTCAAACTAAAACTCGGTGGTACACAGAAAAGTTGCTCCTTGTGCAACTCCTTTATAAATTTTCAGTTGCTTTTCATTGTGTACATTATGAATTATAAATATTTGAAATATACAATTTAATTTTTTGATTTTTGTCATTTTAGTTTTGCCCAACACCATTTGGAAGGAGTTGCCTGCAAAGAAGCTATCAAGGGTGATAACAAAAAACAACTAATGCGAAAATAACAGATATCTTGTTGTTACTGTTGTAACTTAGTTATTTAAATTTCAAGGATATTCGTAGAAAGCGACGAAATAAAAGTTTTGTTTCAAACCCAAACCAAAGGGACGTATACAGTTACAAGTTGTCACCTGTATGGCAGTACTGGATTCATTGCATAAGTTTTTAAGATCACATTAACACTTCCAAGAAGATCGAAGTGGAACAACAGGTGCAATGCTATTAATATATAGAGCAAGCAACCTGTTTGTATATCTAATTCTCAAACTCGAATTTTGTGAACGGGTTGAAGTGCATGAGTTTTGTTGCCCACTTATATTTTGACATACTAATGCCATAGAACTAGGGAATACAAAATACCCAACTTTTTCAGTTCCCGCAAAGAGAAAAAATAAATTAATTTCCCGCGATCCCAGGAATTCTCTCTTGAAATGTGAAGCGCTTTATCCCTTTTTTTCGAATTTTATATCAGTATTGTATTAAAAGACAGACTCAAGGATACAAACATTGTCAACAACGTAGTTGTACTTCAATCCATTACGAACTCTAATATTGGCTGCATCTATGTAAAATTGCCGGGGATGTAAAGGGTTTTTCAACAGAGAGGCTACAAAAGTAAATCGATAGGGACAGCAAACGACGCCATATTTTTTCCCGCTCTTTTGACATTTCTCTTCAGTAAGGTTTGCCATTTCATCATGGAAAGATATACGAGCCAACAACGAGTCGAAATTATTAAAATTTCCTACCAAAATTTGGAGTCAGTGGCCTCAACTTTAAGAGGAAAACTTTAAGAGGCCTCAACAATCAGCGATGAGGCTCATTTCTGGCTGAATGGCTTCGTCAATAAGCTAAATATGCGTTATTGGTCAGACAGCAATCCACACGTAATCCATGAGTCTCATCATTGCATCCCGAAAAAATTACAGTTTGGTGCAGGTTATGGGCCGGCGGCGTCTTTGGGCCATACTTCTTCCGTGATGATCAAGACCGGCACATTTACTGTGAATGCGAATCGCTACCGTTCAATGATAACCGAATATTTATGGCCCCAGTTGGACAATATGGACTTGGAGGACATGTGGTTCCAACAGGACGGCGCCAGAAGCCACACAGCCAATGCCACAATCAATTTATTGGAAACCATGTTTGGTGAACGTGTTATCTCACGAAATGGCCCAGTCGATTGGCCGCCTCGGTCGTGCGATTTGACGCCGTTAGATTATTTCCTGTGGGGCTACGTCAAGTCTATGGTCTATGCCATAGATGTGCAGCTAGTACTCTTTTGAGTCATCGTGTTTTCACACCGATAGTAGCTTGATCGTTTTTTCACACCAACATGTCCGAAAGCTTGCTGCTTGTTTACCGATTCAAAGTCAGTTGCTGTTCTGCATTCACACTACACTTAAAAAATAAATTTTAATTGCCATGGACGAATATAAAGAAATTTTTATGTTTGTAAATGGCAAAAATCATAAATGGAAATAATCATTGGAGATGTTGATATTTGATTTTTTTTTTAAGATTTAGTTTTAATTTTTAATTTTTTTAATTTTAATTTTTTACTCAGTGTACTACTTTTGTTTTCTCTGCTTTTGTTGAAATGCGTTTGTGTCAGTTTGCACGTGTCTGGTCTATGCCAACGATTGATGAACTTCGTACGAATATCGAACGTGAAATTGCAGCAGTATCGGCAGATTTATGCGTGAAAACCGTCGAAAATTGGGTTCAGCGTCTGGACTTCTGCAAGGGTGCCCGTGGTGACCATGCAAAAGAAATCGAGTTCCATACATAATGGCATCGAACGTACTTTCGCAGGAACAAAGAATTTCATTGGTATCTAAAACCGGTTTTGTTTTATTTAAAAAAACTTTTGTAGCGCTCTTATTGAAAAACCCGTTACTTCTATTTGAAATTTGTTCAACAAATTTCTGTGAAACTTACTCAACTTCTCTAAATCTGCAGTGAAACATCTCTAAATCTGCAGTGACGGGCATAAAATAAATAAATTTTTTTAGATATTTTCACTTTATCTGTCCAATGGCATAAACATTTGTATACCAACAAATATTTAGTAGTTTGTACTTTGACCGCCTTGTGGCACATTGTAAGGTGAAATTGTTGGTGTGGAAGTTTTAGTTTAGTATAAGTTAAACTATATAAAGCTTGAGTCTATATCTGTCCCTCTGGCATTCTGTATCCTATCGAAATGATATACACTCTGGTTCACTTATTTAAAGGCACTAAAAATTCCATATTCAGCAGCCTGTGTCTTGTGCAATTTATAACCGATTGCAGAATTTTAACATGGAAATGGAAGCTAGACAACGTTAGATATATTCAAAATCATGACAATAGTGGTTTCTTAACTAAAGAACAGTTTTTGAGCAATTTATAAAAAAAAGTCGAAAAATGTGCTATTTTTTTTGGTTCACTTGAATAAAGGCACTTTAACTAGTAATGAGATCACAGGTCTATAAGATCACGAACATCTGAACAATCATGGATATATACATATGCAGCTGAGATGAAACAAAGTTGTTCGAGCATAAAACACTTCAAAGCAAATTGTGACCCGCTTCTTCGTCATACCCGATCATTACCGTGTACTGAAAACTACGTTTTTTTTTAATTTCAATCGTGGGGGGGGAGGGAGCGTGTCATTGCGTATTGAAAAGTGGAGTTCGAGAACCTTAAATTTGTTTTTATACGATAGTACTTATAGTCCCCCACCGGTCGTTGAAATTTCGAATCTTAGTGTATTTGGGTGAGAAAAAATTTAAATTTTTGAGCAATAGTTAAAAAAAATATTTTTTCCAACTTTTGAAAGAGCATTTTATTTCCACGGCAGCAATTTCAAGTTTTGATCAATAATAGTTTTCAAAATTTTTCGCGTATATCATTGTCATTTATCATTGTAGTTGGCGGAGTACATTTTAATGATAAAGGCTGTCTCAGTAAGATTGCACTTTATAAATTTAGTGGAATTTTTTTCTGCAACTAGCAACTCTGAAATTTGACAGCTGTCACTTATTTTCATTCCGATCATTAAAAATGGGGCGTTTTACGAAAGAACAACACGTTACAATTGTGAAAACTTCTTACAAAAATTTGGAAAGTTTTGTTGAGACCGCTCGCAACCTTCGAAGGATTTTCCGTCGAGAAAGTGCACCACTCGAAAGTGTGGCAACCAGAAACTGGGACGGTTATGGACAGTAAGACCCCTGTGCGTCAACTTATCGGTCGCTCTGTTAAAAACATTGTTGTTGTAAATGAGAGTGTCGCCAAAACCGCGAAATCATGTAAAGGTTCAGATTTAACGCAGCGCTACGCAGCGAATTTTGACAAAAGACAGACACTCTCATGCGTACAAAATTCAGCTTACTCAGGAGGTCAAACCAGCAGACAATGGAAAGCGCCGGCGATTTGTTCAATGGATGATAGAGCAAAGTGACGTCCATGTCAATTTTTCAAAAAAAAAAATAATCTTCTTCGATTATGTGCACTTTCATCTGAATGGCTTCGTGAATACACAAAATTGTCGAATTTGCGGTACAGAAATACACATGCAATCCATAAGAAACAAATGCACCCAAAACGAGCAACAGTCTGGTGCGGATTTTGGTCAGGCGCCATGATTGGGCCTAACTTTTTTGAAGATGAAGCCGAAATTACAGTGACAGTGAACTGCATTCGTTACAGCAACACGATAACGTAGTTATTGCTGCCGCACCTGGAGGGCATGGATCTGGACGACACGTGGTCTCAGCCACCTGCCACACCACACATGAAAGCATCGATTTATTGCAGGAACGATTTCCAGCACAAATTATCTCAAAAACTTCTGTTGTCAACTAGCCACCAAGATCAGGCGATTTAAAACCGTGCGATATCTTGACTTGAGGTTTTGTGAAATGTCGGGTTTATGTGAATAAACAGAAAACAATTCCTGAGCTCAAATCCGAGGTCCAACGCGTCATCGATGAGATACAGCCACCTCTCTGTGAAAAAGTCATGGAAAATTTAATGAAAAGAGTTATGTCCTGTCATCAAAACCGTGGGGGCCATTTGACAGATGTTTTATTTCATACTTAATCGGAACATGTATTCTTTACAATCCAATAAAAAAATCACAACTATCTCAAAAAATACGTGTCTACATTTTAAAAAGAAAGAGTGCATTCCTATTGAGACACAATTAAAAGGCGGCTCAAATACAAATATCCAATTTTGGCTTTGAATAACTTCTTTACTAAAACAAAAATTATGTTGAGTGATGGAAATCTTTATATGGACCTTTACAATTTATTGTGATAAGTGGAAAAGATGATATCCTTCAAGTGGCTGCCTCCAGTATTGATACACATTTGTGCCTGTTTCATCGCATTTTCCATTCCCAGTCACTCCTGCCGCTTAAATGCCGCACGACACAGTGGCATTGAGCGGATGTAATGGCTCTTCGTGCATCACACGCGGGCTTTCAGTTCTTCAGAAGCGAAGATTTTGCTTTTTGACGTAACCGCTTAAGTCGATATGCCCCTCGTCGCTCATGATGAATTTCGACACAAAATCTTTCTTTTCGTTGTTGAGATTGAGAATGGCTTAACAACAAGCGATTTGACGATTGACGGTCAGTAGGTATTAATTGATGCACTGTTTGCACTTTGTACGGAAACATGTCTAAGTCTTTCACTAAAATCCACAGTAGGGCCCGTCTAGTGATGCCCACATGTGTGGCCCGTCGTCTGGTTGATGTTTCATCGCTCTCAGCGATATCGGCAGCCACAGACGCGATATTCTGGGCTGAACGACCAGTTCGATGGTGTCACGCCTTTTAAAGTCTTGTGTGATTCCAGCCTGCAACCGAAAGACCTCGGCGCACGTCTTAGCGATGTGCTGGTTGTGTGAAGTTCTCAACAATCCCTTTATGGAATGCTATGGGACACATTTTTTGTTTACATTGTTTTTACTTTATGTTCACAATAATATTATTCCTAAATGTCATATAGGTGAATAGTCTGCATTTAGTGTAAAATAAATAAAAATATTCATTAAAATGTAAAACGGCCAACAACTATTACATCTGAAGCAGGATGTTCCCATAAGAGCACAGTAGAAGATAATGTGTTACATTCCTCTGATATAATGTGGTAACAACGCCTGTTCTGAATATTTGCAAGAGTCCTTATGCCATGCTTTTATGATACAAGGAAAGTATGATTAATATTAACTGCAATAAATTATCCACATTTATCATACGTAGGAAGGAAGCACCAAAACCTACTAACGTGCGTAAATATATTTTATTTGCGTTTTCAGTTTTTCCAGGAAAATGCTGACGCAGTTATACCAATTGTCGAAATCATAACAAATAATTGTACCACCTTTTCCTTGAGTAAATATTAAATTAAAGACCTTTTTTCTAATCCTTAAATGGTTTATTTTATTCATAACTTCTGCATCGCCAACGCACACAAACCGGTAAAACTTAACTTAATCTGCAACATTAATTGCGATTAAATGTTCTAATCTCATACCACTCGAAAGCAATTTAACATCATTTTATTTTCTCCTTGTCCATTAATTCTGCCATGAGCTGGTGGTCGCCATGAGATGACTTACTAGCTCCTAAGAATTATAAGCTTCTGACTAGCATTTTTCTTTTAGTTAAAGGGTTTGCTCTTTGAGTATACTGTCATTTCTGTGTGTACAATTACAAAGGAAATTTGAGAAAAAGGAAAGAAACAGATACACTACTCACAATTAGCAAGGAAGAAATATTATGCTCAAGTTTCATCCTCAGTAACCAGAGAAACATTTAAATATCTTCCTCTGAAGGATTCATGCTAAGCCTCAATCCATTATAATTGTTTGTAACTTTTATTAAAGTGACATTATAAATTCTGTAAACAAATAACACTCCAAATGTTCAACTCTTGCGCAGCACCTGAAAATATGAATCCATTTCTAACAATAACAAATTCAAAGGAATTTAATGTAATTATCTAAAAATGTTACCAGGAACATCAAGATTGTACAACAATTCCATGGAAACATTAGCGTTTATTTATTTATTTAGAATGAGGAAAAAATAACAAAGACAAGAATATCACAAATATTTTCAAAACATAAACACTGACATTAATGACAACGATTTACAAAGCATTTATGCTGTTGACATAAATGTCGGTTGATAGAAGAGCAGTTGCTTGCGACAACAAAGTCAACGGCAATAGCGATGAAGTTGATGGTGACGACGGTGACGATGAAGATAATGATGCCACTTTCCCTGGTGGCGATAATGGCAACATTAGTGAAATTTGTTTGTACTAATGGATACTTTATATAAACTTTAAGTGAGAATATTAAATATTGTCTTTCACATTGAAGTATCAAAGAACCCAAGAAAACTTAAGTTTTAAAATAAACACAAATACAAAGAAAATAGCATAATTCATAAGCCACAACGTGTACAAAGTGTTTAATAATCATACGCTTAAGTGTGCTTGAGTTAAATTATTAATATTAATCATACGCTCAGTATGAGGATAAAAATAAAACGTTTAATTTAAAGCTGCTGAAAACAATTTTTGTATTTATAAAGTATATAGAGTATCGTATATAAGTTTTGCCTTTTTTTTTTGTTAAAAAACTTTTTTCTTTTTGTGAACCCATTTTTTCATGCATTCTCGCATAATCCATTTCCTCTTATGTGGCGCATTTGAGTTCAAAGCCTTTTGTCTAATAATTTGTGTAATCCCCATTTGGCTGCTTGGTTTTCTGGCACTAGCAAAATTTATTTCTGCTTTGTTAGGAACCATAAAAAATGCAGCCAAAAGTCAAATTGTTATACTATATTTCCTTTTTGTTTTTTTGTTTCAGCAATGAATGAATAGCTGCTATCTCAAATGTTTTAGACTATTTTTTATATTGCGACTTTTTTTGGGGAAATTTAGTGGAAAATCCTTATGTAAAACATTTCAATTAGTGTAGGCAAAACCGAAACCGGTTAACCAAATTCAGTTAGGTTAACCGTATGTCGGTTTTCTGAAACTTGTGGGCCATGTACAATTTGGACCCCCGTTATTTCGAAACAGATGACCAATTTGAAATTTACGAAGCGGCAAATTAGTTGTTAAAAGCTAGACGTTTTCAAACTGGGCCGGTTTACAAACAAAAACACATTTTGAAATATTAAAACCTTTCGTCCAAAGTCCTGAGTCTTCACATCAAACTGTCAGAAATTCGATAAAAATAGAGTGCCATAAAATTCGCCAAACCGTACACGCTGAAAAATAACGGCCTCCCTAACAAATTTTCTCAAATATGTTCTGCAGGAATCATGTATACATTTGGACCACATTTCAAACATTAATATGTTTGCAAGTCGCCAACTTACTTGTTTTAAATGCAAACAGTAGCATGGTTACTGACAAAAATGTATGCTGTTACGTGGAAACATTAGCGTTCTTCATCCCCAACATCCATATACTTATGCGGAAGCATTCGCGTGTTGCCCCCAAATCTCCATATACTTACGTGGAAACATATGCGTATTCCTCCCAAACATAATTATATGTAGAAACTAATTATTCTTTGATTTATATATATTTGTGTTATGTATTACAATTAATGTTATCAATATCAAATTAAAAGAATTAATACGGCCCGTTTTACATTTACATGCAATATTTGATTTTATCATGAAAAGAGAATCTGCTGCCCTATTGCTTCTCCTTTCTTTGTTGTCTCTCACGTTTTTATTTTCAGAAGGTTTCAGCTATGCGTTGGTTATAACTATGCTTTGGTACGAATCATCGATAATTGCTAGTGCGATATTTATTGTCCTAGTAATTCAATATACGCACATCAAGTCGTTTAATTCTATTTATATATTTCTAGTATACCAGAGTATTTATTTAGAATTTGTAACAGATTAGAGGCAATAATAAGCCGGCCAGCCCATTTGACCATTTTAAATACATTGTTTGAAACATCTTTTATCATGAAATTTCGCAAAAAGGACCAATAACAGGAACACAAACAATACACTTATATACAAATCTAGTTCATTCAAACCAAGCGTGGATTAATTACTTGTATTTTTTTACACTTATTTTACAAATGGTCCGCCGTTACGATTTTCTCAGCAAAGGTCCGGACAGACAAAGGGCTTTCTTTCCTCAAAATCGCTTCTCACTTTGGTAGCACACATACATTATACGAAACACAAAAACAAAAACCACAGTAACATCCCAAACCATTTAACCGTCAGAGCCTTCGTTTTTTTGATATCCTCTGCCCTATGAACTATTGACGACTGAATACATGAAACTGAAACGCAATACATCAGGCAAAATTAGAAACACTTCATCTGGAATTTAAACGCCCATTCAGGAATATTTATGACCCGCTGACAAAGAGAATAATGCAAACATAGAGACACACACTTACAAGATAGACTCTCTCGTTGTCCCTCTTGTATTCTCTTGGTCTCGAGAGAGCAGAGTAAGCATCAAACTCAGCTGTATTTGTATCACAAACATAAATATATGTGGATCGCAAACACATCTATTCTAACATATTAATCATTATGTCTCAAACATGTAATATTGAATAGCAAACACAATATGTTTGGACACAAGTATATAATATTTGCGATAAGCTCCAAACACACTTTATATTTGCATCCAAACAACAAAAAAGACCAACGTATCCGTAGGGACAAAACAAAGGAGGCAAACCGTCTATTTAGGCCTAAGAAACGGCAGTGCAGAAAGCACTAGAGTGAGAAAATGGAGACATACAGAATGAAGAACGAAAATCCTACCAAAAAGTCAAAAACACGACTAATGGACATGGTTCAGGGCCCCCATTCTGTAAAGCAACGGACGACAATCCCATCGCAGAAGAGCACAGCATGTTGGGTATATGGAGAGATCATTTCTCCGCGCTACTGATATCTGAGATATCCAATGATGATGAGACAATCGATCACAATTTGGACGACGATGTCGATTGCCCACCTCCTAACCAAAACGAGGTCAGAACAGCTATTGCCCGGCTTAAGCACAACAAAGCCGCCTAAGACGATGGATTGCCGGCGGAGCAGTTTAAGGCTGGCGGCGATGAGCTGATAAGGTGCATGCATCAGCTCATTAGCAAAAATTTGGTTAAATGAATGCAAGACCGGCGAATAGAGTCTCAGTGTACTATGTCCCATATTTAAAAACAAGTGACCCGAGTCTCTGTGGAATAACCCTTTTATCCATAGCATATAAGGTTCAATAAAGTGCGAAAGACTAAAACCATTTTTCGCTGACCTGATGGGATCATACATGTCTGGCTTTAGGCCTGGCAAATCGACAACTGACAAGATTTTCTCGCTAAGCCAAATCCTGGAGAGACCCATGAAAAACAAATCGACACCATCATCTATAATAAGGCGACCTTCGATTCCCCGATACGGGAGAAACTTTACGAAGCAATGCTTGAGCTTGGTATTCCTGCATAACTCATACGTCTTGCAGAATGACCTTGACGAGCACCAAATCCGCAGTGAAAGTATCTAAGCATCTTACCGAATCTTTCGAAACTAAGCCAGGACTTAGACAAAGCGACGCCCTATCGTGCGATCTCTTTAACATCTTAATGGAGATCACTATGAGAACAGCTTCAGGCAACATGAGTAAAACAATCAGCAACAAAAGTCACATGCTGCTGGCGAATACTGATTTTATAGATATCATTGGGGGCACAATAAAAGAAGTTACTGCGGTGTTTTCGAGAATTCAGAAAGTGTCAGCAAAAGTGGGTATGATAGTAAATGAGGGCAACACAACATTATTGGTTTCAACGAGAACGGCCTCTACGTGATTAGACCAAAGCATGAATAACTGTTTTAATTTCGAGGTAGTGGACGAATTTATATACATCGGAGCTGCCGTAAACAAAAACAAAAACGTCAGCCTTGAGATCAAGCGGAGAATTGTGTTGCGAATAGATGTTATATTGGGATAAGCAAGCACTTAGAGATAAAGCTCTCTCTCGAGTAACAAAAGTCCAGCTGTACCACACCCTCATATAACCTGTCGTTCTTTATGGCGCAGAATCCTGGGTCTTATCGCAAGTAGACCACACATCTTTAGGAGTCTTCGAGAGAAAAATGCTGTGAAAAAGCTATAGCCCTATAGTGCACAACGGCGAGTATGGGCGTCGCATGAACCATGAGCTGTATGAGCTTTATCCCGACATTGAAATAGTTAAGCGGTTCAAAATAACGCGATTGCGCTGGCTGCGCCATATCAGTAGAATGAATGAAGACGAACCAGCGCGAAGGGGTTTCGAAATCGAACTCGAAGGTAGACGAAAAATATATTAAGACCAAGACTCCGCTGGACGACTCAGGTTGACCAATCCCTGCGTAATCTTGATATTGATAAAAAGAAAGATAAGGCAAAAGATCGAACTGGTTGGCGAAATATGTTAGCTTCGTTTTGTAAGGTCACTGACCCCCCGGGGGTTCTTCGAGACCGGATAACTACGTAAGTGAGTATCCTTAGTGGACAACACTACTCGGACACGTGCTCGTCCTGTGCGTTCAGTGGAAAATATTGCCGATGTAGCTGAAAGTGTCTTCGGACTCGCCGCCTTGAATTTGAATTTTATGACCGATTTCGCTAGTTTCTAGTTAATGTATTAGAAACTCATACTACAAATTTACAAGGTCAGGAACACTTTCATTTCATTCGAACAAATGAACATTTCTGGTACTTCTATTCCCAAAATTGAGCGATTTTACGGAAAAATCATATTTCTCGATAAAGCTCATTTTCAGCTCGGAGGGTACGTTAACAAAAACAATTGTCGCATTTGGGGCTCGGAAAAAGCACACGTCGTCGAGGAGGAGTGGCAATGACTGTCGGTTGGGTGCGGTTTTTGGCATGGAGCCATTATAGGCCTACTTTTCTTCAAAAATGAGCAAGGAGCCGCCGTAACTCGCAAAGGCGAGTATTATCGTGAAATTCTCAGCAAATGTTTGTTGCCAAAAGATGAAGACACGACGGCGCTACAACGCACACAGACAACGTCACAATAGATCTTTTACGCACTGTGTTCGAAACATGCATAATCATCCATTGACAGCCTCGCAGCTGCGATTTGAACCCGTTAGACTATTATTTCTGGAACATATGTGTTACGCAAACAATCCCGAGTCCTTTGACGCCTTACAACACGAAATAGACGCCCAAACAATCCAAAATGTACTGTAAAATATAGCAGATAGAATGATGTAAGTCATGGAAGTCAATAGAACGATATTGCATTCGTTCATAAATATCAATAATAAAATATTATCAAATTTAGTTGTCTTAGATCCTCGTTATGTTTAAAGTTGTAATTTCCTTTAAGGCTATAAGAGATCAGTTTTCGCTGGTTAGTGAAAAATGTAAATGCCGCCGTTGAGATTCGAACTCACATTCGCTGGACGATCTTTTCGATGTTTGTGAAGCATCATCTTCAGCAGCGTCTAGGCCGTTAAGCCACTGCGGTGTGTATTTACACAAGTCACTAACCGAAGACATTTATTGATTGTCTGCAGAGTGATTGGTTGTCGCTATTTACAAAATTATATATTCTATTTTATTGCTAAAGCCACCATTCTATGTCTCAATTAATAGAGATAAGTTTTGCAATGAAGTTCCTTATCGCACGTTGCGGCATGGGGGCTAAACGAAAAAAAATTAAACAACTTTTTTTAACAACTTTATTAGAACCCGGCATTATCAACTATATTGGGTACTTTTGCCTTGGTTTGTGTCTAGACTAACATATGTTGGGAAATTTCTTGTTTAATGGGAAGTTTTCTAGGTGGAGCCTGTAACCAATATTTTGTATATATTGTAGTTTTGAACCCAATAAAAGTAAATTTAGAAAAGCCAAAGTGAACGAATTTTAAAGAAACAAAATTTTGTTAAACAAGTACCTTTCCTTAAAAAAAGTATATTTTCTCAAAAAAAAAAATTCAAAGCGCCTTTTCTTAAACAAAAACCTTATTTTATAGAAGCACCTTTGCTTAAAGAATTTAAATTTCCCTCCAAAAAATACCTTTTCCCAAAAAAGTTTATTTATTTTTAAATAAGTACCATATCTTAAAAAAGTAGTGCATCTTCTTACAACAGAATTGCCGTTTCTTAAAAAATTACATTTTCTTTAAAGAGTAATTTTTTTTTGCGAAACAAAATAACTGTTCTTGAGATAAGTACCAACTCTTAAAAATTTACCTATTCTTGAAAGGACCAATTCTAAAACAATTCCCATTTCTTAAAAAAAACCCTTCAAAAAAAATATCTTCTCTTACAAAAAACCTTTTCTTACAAAAATTCCTTTCCTTAAAAGCACCTTTTCTTAAAAATAAAATAACACCTTTTATTTTCTTTTCTTGAGATAAGTGGCCTTTCTGAAAATAAGTACATTTTATTAAAAAATATAACCTTTTCCTAAAAAGAGTACTTCTTCTTTAAAAATTACTCGTTCTTAAAAAAAATTACTTCTTTGTAAAACAAAAACTATACTATTATGGCTTTTTCCTCCAGAAAGTACTTCCTCTAAAAAATAGCACATTTTCTTAAAAAAAAAACATTAGCTTTTAATTACATAAGTATCTCTCTTTAAAAAATTACCTTTTCGGGAAAACATAATAAATATTCTTACAACACGGTTTGTCAGGAATCAATCATTTTGCAAAATTTCTTTTTAAAAAAACTATATCTCTATTAATAGAGATAAACAGGGAGTTTCAGTCACGAGTGGGAAAATTTCACCAGCGTATTCCTTGGCTCATTTCATGAAAATATGTCCATCTACGTCCATCCCCGAAATGGCAGCGGTTTGAAAATTTACTGATTCGTGGTCGGAGGGCACTAGGGTAAAATTGCAAACTTCTGAACCAGTGATCGGATTTTTTTTATTCTTGGGTTTCAGAATCATTAAAAACAATTAAAAAAAGTAAAATCGCCGAGATACGGAGCTTTCAAAAAAAAAAATTTAAAAAAAAGACATAAACACGTGAATATAACCTCAATTTTCCAAGTGGCAGATAACAACTCTTGAAAGATACCTTTCCAAAATTACCCAAACGAAGCCTAGAGGTCTTACCGGACTTACTTCCTTTAACATCAAATGTTCTTTTTTCCTTTATGTTTGATTCTTCAGCCAACAATTTTAATAAAATAAGAACCTAAACGTGTTAATTTACAAAAACAAATGAATGTGTGCTGTTATTTCGCTTCCAAAAAAAAATACTTTTTGCATTCAGTCAAATAGTCATAACTTTGGAACGGTAAGACCTCTTGGGTTCGTTTAGGTAATTTTGGAAAGGTAAGAGGTAGGGCTATTTTTTAAAGAAAAAAACATAAGTTTGAAAGCTCCGTATCTCGGCGATTTCACTTTTTTTAATTTTATTTTTTACTGATTCTGAAAGGCTTCTGCAACAAGTGCAGAACTTAGCAATTTTACTCTAGTACCCTCCGAACACCAATTCGAAAATTTTCAAACCGCTGCCATTTCGGCCCCTTGTATTTTCGGGGATGGTCGTAGATTCACAAATTTACATAAAATGAGCCCAGAAACACGCTGTTGTAATTTTTCCAGTCGTGACTGAACCACCTGTAGAAAGGTCCTGAGCTTGAACAATAAAGTACCAAAAAAAAACCGAATAAATAAAAATCATCCCAAAAATATCTATTATTAACTTTTTAAAGAGAAATTAAAATCCAAATTGTACAAGTCCTACCATTTAGTTTTCCATTAGATTCTATGAAGGCATAGGCTCGCTCACTGTGATTGGGACCTGTAGTTGTACACCGGTTCGAAATGAGACGAATTGAAAATTATCTACGTTTATAAAACGCATAGTTGTCCATTTTGTCATAAAACCCGAAAAGGGTTATTAACCAATTTCTACACCTATGTTTAACCGAAAACCGGTTTCGCCAAAGTCGGAATATTCAAAAAAATTGGAAAACCGAAATTTTTGAAAACCTGGTTTTTTGGAATACACTAATGTAGTTATGCCCTTAACTCAAATAGCAGTTCTAAATTGTTGTAATTAAATGATGGTTTTAAGTTGATACCTTAGTCTCAAAAATAATTAAATATGTAATGAATCCTGATACAACATAGGTCTTCCGTCCATCGCATTTATTTCACGCTTACAACATTAAAACAATAAAAATATTAAAATTGTAATCAACTGATTTATATTATCTGCACACAACCTCATTAAACTAACAATTTTAAGGTTTAACTTTCATTAAAACGCCAGGATGTTTAAGTTAGGGTGGCACGTATAAAACGAGTGCACACAAAGGCAGTAAACGGTTTAAAGAAAAAACATTTATGGATAATTATCAGGTAAATGCACAGGCTGTATAAAATTAGGATGCAACTTATTTTCGTTAAGTTTAGTTGACAGATGAGTAGACAGTTTGAAGCTACTGAGTACACGTTAAAAGCGGAGCATAAACTTTCGAAAATAAAAAATAAAAACGGCATCTATGCTACCCGCTGGTATTTTCGATTTATGACCTCAAGCCAAACCAGATAATACAACAATCAACAATTGACATCATAATAAAAAATCAATGAGTGTTCAAACTCACGGATGATGTGTTAACACCTTTTTGCTACACGGTATCTGTTCGATTTCTATGAACACATTAGTAAACGTTACATTGGGAAATAAAATATAATGGTTTTTTGTATACACCGGGCAATGCTGAACATCAAATGACTCGCTTTGTTTGGCCATAGCAACAACAACGAAACAGCCAAACACACAACATCACACATACTTTGTACGAAGTAGCTGACGTATTAGTGTGTCACCATAACGTCGACTGCCACGGCTTGCAAATGAAATTTTGCGTGGCTATGCTTTATATATCCGTTCAACAACAGCAACAGTGATTAACATGTACATACATACATTATTATGTTAATACATACGCTATAGACACAATTTCGTTTGCCTGACCCCTGCCACACCACTCTTTGAATGCTCTCTTGCTCGCTCATTTTTGTTTAACACGTCATTATTCTCTTTCGCAGTCGCAGAAAATCTGGTTTTAGCAGCAGCATAAAATCTGGTTTTAGCAGCAGCATAAAGTCTGACTTTGATAGATTTAGTCCCTATACGCCGCTATAGATGTTAACACATCAAAAGGCATCTATCTAAAAATGTACGTAACACTGAGAAAAACTTAAATTCTGCAACAAATGACGTCTCGAGAATCTTGAAAATTTAAAACTTTTATAGAAAAAATATACCAGACAACTAAATGGCCGTGCCGTCTGAGCGGAAGTCATCGCGCATCACACAATATGGGGATGTACCAATGGGCAGATAGTAGACACTGTTAGAATAGGTGTAATTCACTAACAGTTATGTTTGTAACCATAAAACTGGGCCAACGTTTATAACTTAAGATAAACAATGTTTTCGTGGTGTCACATTTGCATCACAGGCCTCCAATCAGTTGGTATATGAATGGAAGGTTTGAGTCACAATTCGCGTTGTGAACATGGCTAGATTATGGGGCACAATGTTTGGTTTCCTTTTTCCTTATCCTTTTCTTTTAATTGTTCGTACAATAGTGGACAACTACAGGGTGGAGCGCGTTAATTTGCTTATTTGGGAATGAAATAAAAAAATTATGAACCTTAGAAAAATTTATTTTATATTTTAATTATATTGAACTGTAAGGGAATTTTTAAATTACATGGTTTTAAATAGTGTATCTGGCAAATGTCGACCTTCGCTATCCACACACGGCTGCATAGGTTTTCTGAAGTTTTCATGAACTCTAACAAGCATGTCGACTGGTATTCCGCCAATTTCAGCCTCAGTATTGTTAATTAGATCTTCCAAGGTGTTGGGACGGTCGATATACACCTTCGACTTCAGGTAACCCCAAAGGAAACAATCGCATGGGGCTAAGTCTGGTGAGCGTGCCGGCCAGTTCACATCACCCCTCCAAGAGATAAGCCGTCCCGGAAACATTTGCCTCAAACAATTCATAGTAACCCTCGCTGTGTGTGCAGTGGCACCATCCTTTTGGAACCATGTATCCTCTAATTGCATTGCCTCAAGAGCCGGCTTAAATGTATCATGGTCAAGTACCGTTCGGAGTTCACAGTTACAGCAAGACCGTTATCCTGGAAAAAGTATGGGCCAATGATGCCTACTCGTGATATGGCGCAACACACAGTGACGCGGTCCGAATGCAGAGGTCTCTAGTGAAGTTCTCTGGGGTTTGTTTCACTCCAGTACCGCATATTTTGTTTGTTAACACACCCGCTGTTACACACACGATGCACTGCAACGGTCGAGTGCGCATTTGAAAAATACGCTTCAACAAAAAGTCGCACGCGCAGGGCGATCCTCTGTTTTCGAGCCGAATTTGCGTCAGTGACGAGGTATATTTCTGGCTAAATGGATACGTAAATAAACAAACTTGCCATATTTAGGCTGATAAACAACCCAAAGAGATTCTCGAACTACCGTTACATCCACAAAAAAGCCCGGCTTAGTATAGTTTATGGACTGGTGGAATCATCTGTCCGTATTTCTTTAAAAATGAGGCCGGACACCACATAACCGTCAATGGCGAGTGCTACCGCCCCATGATATGGGGATTTTTATTGCCTCAAATTGAAACCCGTGATGCTGGCGACATTTGGTTTCAGCAATATGGTAGTACTACGGGACACACTGCGAGCGCAACATGAAATCATTTTAGTGCACAGATTAATTACAATTAATTTAGATCATAACACACCTGTGGATGTTGTGTTTTGGGATTATGTAAAGTCAAAAGTATTCGCTTATAAGCCAACTAGGAGTTAAGGCTTACGGAAGCCGACGCCACTCGCTTGATTCGCGACATAACAGTAGCAATGCTTTAGAGAGTGCCCAAGAATTGGACCTTCCGAATTGACCACCTACAGCGTCATCGTGGTCAACATTTGATAGAAATTACCTTTGAAATGCAAATGTCAGGCATAACTTCGTTGAAAGCTGATGAACTACTAAATAAAATTTGTCGATATTTGATACTGCGCGACCTTAGACCAACACGGTTCTAAGTGCACCAAGTAATTTTTGAGACGAACCAAATTAATACAGGAAAATATGTAGTTTGTTGTTTATTCCATTAGATGATGACTCGACAACGATAAGAGATATAATTATATCGGTAGCAGTAATCGAGAGGGCATGCACTATTTAATATGATGAGATATTCATATGCATTTTTCAAAAATTGCCAATTAGAAACTTCTTATGCATTCGAAAAGGCCATAAGAGTATGCATTTTTATTACAAAGAAGTACTCTTTGAAGAACAGGTACTTTATAAAGTGATACTCTTTTTAGGAAAAGGCTATTTTTTTAAGAAAATGTATTTAGTTTCAGAAAGGCTCTTATCTCAAGAAAAGAAAATGTATTTTTATCTTTTAAGAAAAGGTACTTTTAAGAAAAGGAATTTTTGTAAAAAAATGTTTTTTGTGTAAGAGAAGGTATTTTTTTTGAAGAAAAGGTTTTTTTCTTAAGAAATGGGAATAATTTTTGGAATAGGTCCTGTTTTCAAGAATAGGTACATTTTAAAGAATAGGTACTAGGGATGCCAAACGGGAAATCCCGAAATCACGGGATTTTTGGGAATTATTATTAATTTTGAAAAACATAAAACTAAAAATAATGACAAAAGTTCAGTGTGGTGTTATTGTTTTGGAAGAGTCGAAAGGTGCAGCTCCAGCAAAATTCAAATTGTTCAAAAAGGATTTAAAAACCAATGGCGGCTCTACAGAAGGTTTAATAGCACATCTTAATGTACGTTAATTTTGACATACGTACATACATATGTCTATTATACGGCTTACTCTCCAAAAAATACAAAATTTATTGCGTTATTTTAAGCAAAAAAAGTAAAATAATAAAAATGGGGCAAATGCATAGCATCGGAGTTATGGACCCCGAAATGTCGGATAGTTTTTCTACTAACCTACCGTGTAAAGCCATTGATATAACTTTTTTGTATAAAGCAAGACATTGCAAATAATGCAGCATTTTTCGATAAGTCACTTAGTTATCGAGTTATCGGATGTTTATGTTTCTCAACCAAAAATTTAAATTTTTTTTTAAATAATTTTTGATTTTGTTTGAAAACAAATATTCGAAAAATCACGCGATGTTTTGAAATTAATTTTTGTTTTTGTTTGAGAAAAGTAAAAAAAAAAATCGATAATTTTTCTAAATGTCAACATCCGATAAATCGATAACAAAGCGAGTTATCAAAAAGTGCTGCATTACTTTATGAGATTCTTTTGAATTGTTTTATGCAAAAAACTGATATCAATGGCTTTACGCCATAACCCTCTCTCATATCCGCAAGTTCGGGCCCCATAATTCCGAAAGTGTTCATTTGCATCGATTTTGTTTTTGACTTTTTTGGCTTAGAATAACGTTTTGTTTTTTCAAGTGTTAGCCGTAAAATACACCTGTTCCCAAAAAAATTTAAAAATAGAATCCCGAAAATCCGGGATCGCGAAATCCCGGGATTTTTTAAAATCAATCCCGTTTAGCATAGTACCTTTCTCAAGAAAAGTTAAAATTTACTCTTTAAATAAAATGCAGTTTTCTAAGAAAAGGCAATTTTTGAAAGAAAATGTAAAAGGTACTTATTTACAAAAACAATACTTTTTTTCTACAAAATGTACCTTTTGTAAGAAAATGAACATTTTTAAGCAAAGGTACTTCTTTTAGATAACGTGGTTTTTTTAAGAAAATTTACGTTGTTTAAGAATATGAATAGGTATTTTTTTTTTCAGAAAATTTACTTTTCTTAAGAAAAGACACTTATTTAAGAACCCGGTCTTTTTTAAGCTTCTTTCACTTTGACTTTTCTAATTTTTTTTTACTGGATTCAAAACAACATTAACATTATATACTAAATATTGGTTACAAGCTAAACCTAGAACATTTCAAATTAAACAAAAAATTTTCCAACATATGTTAGTTTAGACACAAACCAAACCAAAAGTACCCAATATAGGTGATAATACTGGGTTGTAGCATAATAGTATTAGCACAAAAGGTGATTAATTTTTAATTATTTAGCCCCCATCCCGCAACGTGCGATAAGGAACTTCGTTCCAAAAGACACACTTTTCGCCGTGTAGTTCTTCAGCTAAGAAATCAGAATTTCAGAGGAAATTCCGGTTGAATATATTTGTCACTCCTTATCAACCACCATAGGCCGAAAATTAGGTGCTTCTGACATTTACCAAATTTGATAACCTACTACGAATTATAATGACATATAAATCAAAACCGTGGGCAAGTGGCGCGATCAGAGTTCAAAAAAAGTGATATTTGTGCCTTAAGTTATTTAAATCAAAATGTAATGCTATAATCCTTTATATATTGCAAATCAAGAAAAGGGTTGCTTTAGGTGTTGCCAATTTAAATTTGTTTGCCACAACATTTTCGTAACAATTTTGAAAATGATTTCTAAAAAGAAGTTATTTTTTTTTTATACTCTCAACTAAACAGAAATTGTCAATCCCATCAAACGAGAAGAAAATGCGATCTTTACAATAAAAATTACAAAAGTAATAAAATATTGGCTGATCGATAGCGCAATGATCAGTATGCACAACTTCTGTGTATGGGAATGTCGGTTCGAGCACTATTGAGTAATTACCTTGAAAAAGGTTTTAAACTCGTTAAAAAATATTTTTGTATAATTTGCCACCAGATGCCACCCTACTTATACTGTGTATACATAAAATGTTTTAAAACGATTATAATTAAATGTTCATTTTCGTTATCGCATTCAGCGTTTAAAATGCCACCAACATTTTATTTGCATTAAGTATATATTTATATGTATATGAATATGTATATATTAGGGCGGGTCAAATTGTATGGAACGATTTTTTTGATGAAGCGTATAGCAAAAACGTAATCTATAGGAAACGTAATCTATAGGTGATTCTGAGAAATTTTGCTCAAGAGGCCATAGCTCTAAGTCGGATTTGGAGCCCCCCAAAAGGAATTTGTATCACCTTTCAGAATCTGTATTGATACATGTAGAGTAAGTTCATTTTAGGCTATCTCTACTAAAAATAAAAAAAATATTGGTATCAATACAGGTTCTGAAAGGTGATAAAAATACCTTTCATACAAGCCCACATTGAGAAATGTACTATAATTCTATCCGATTTTATGAAGAATTTAATTAAATTATTCTATGTATATATGGAAAAATATCTATTTTGAAATTTTTGGGGGACTCCAAAGCCGACTAAGAGCTATGGTCTCTTGAGCAAAATTTCTCAAAATCACCTATAGATTACGTCTCTGCTATACGCTTCATCAAAAAAAAAATTAACCCGCCCTAGTATATATGTATATGTATATATACATACATATTCAAAAGTGAAATATACCGATCAGACGATATGATACGATTATTAATTCGAATAAAAGTGTCATTTGTCAGTTGTGGTAGCGTATGAAATGATAAAGGTTTTCACAAAGTGATTAATTAAAAACGCTAATAGTGGGTAAATATTTTTAATGCGGCGGTTCAATATGTTGTACGGGCAAATGTCAATAAGTTGTCCAGAGTTAATTTGGTTGTTACGAAAAATATAAAAAAAAATGCATTTTAAATTTCATTACTACGACGCGCATATATTACGAAGTCAGAAGTAATGGGTAAATATTTAAATCTTATAATTTGTTTATAATTGGTTTTGTCATTTGGGAGAAGTAGAAATATTTCCACGTTCTGCTGGTAATTATATAGTGAGTGGTTCGTAATTCTACAGGAAATAATGCACATATTGAGACGATATTCCTACATCGTTAGCTTGTTAGGTTTCGACTATTCAAAATGTGACCCAACTTACGAAAATTTTCACTATATAAGTCCACAAGGACAAACTAACGCAGTTTTCTTGTCAACAGTTGAATAATTGAGTAGCCCACTTGCAAAGTCCGCTATGTTAAAAGAACGAAATTTTTACAAAATCAATTAAAATCGTCATAGGGAGTCATTTTCCTATAATAAATAAAATCACGCTTTAATGGAAATCTTTTAATTATTTTTTTATTAATTTAGACATAGCCAGTTTTGCAAACCTATTTTTAACATAGACACTTTCAAAGTGAATCTTGAAATTATCGTAATAAGGGAGTACAGCTTTAAGACTTTTCTTGGCTGAATCTATAAACATATACAAGTTCTCGTTGTTATATTCGATATTCATTTCCGCCATTAAACCTTCAATATCGTTGGAATTAGTAAACGTGTTAGATACGTTAACTGAAAAGTATGTCACAAAAATATCTTGGCATTTACGAAAACAAGTCACATAGTAGTAAGATAGTAAACTAGTAAGATAGTAAAACTTGTAATATTTGTGATTTCTTTTTTAGACAGACTCAACTTCCATGCCAACGCATTTAAATGCTCTTGCGGCATTAATATTTGGCTTGGGGTTGCTTCATTCCCTGAGTAAATACTATCAATTGCTTCTATTGCAACGCGTGTAATGACATCAAGATATTGACTATGACTTCCTGGATGTAGCTCAGTTGGTGGAAATTCATTAGAATATGGTAGTGGGAGCAAGGCTGATGGTACTGATTTATATACAAAACTCTTTCTCTTATACTTCACATGGAATGCCCCAAATGTAATGCAATTCGAGCAGGTAATTGGGTCAGTAGTCGGCTGTCAGATTTTAAGTTTTGTTTTGATTTTGGTTCTTCTTAATTTTTTGTTGAATTTTACGTAGAATATTTTTGATGTGTTAACATCTATAGGCACGGGTAGGGACTAAATTCACAAAGTGAACACATCCAAACACAGTTTGTCCGACTGCTATCACACAGATTGTCCGTCCGACTGCCATCAAACAGATTGTTTGGAGTTAAACTCATCCGAAACGGCTGGACCGATTTATATGAAATTTTGTGTGCATATCGTGTAGGTCTCCGAATCGGCCAACATCTATTTTGACGTAGAATACGTCTTACCTTACGGTATGAGGAGTCATGTCAGGTTTTTATTGTTGTAATCTTTATTTCATTGAATTTGAGGAAACGGCTAGATGAATTTTTTTAAAATTTTTTTTGTAGGTAAATGAAGATGTTATCTTTCGTTTGATTACATTTCATATTGGTTGATATATTTCTAGTATTTTAATTTCTCAAATGAAAATTGTTTAAACACATAAACTCAAACATATGTGTGGTGTTTGGTTGAGTGGTTTTGGTTGCTCAACATTGCTTAGGAACATGTATCTAGTAAAAAGTGAAACGAACAGCAAGCTAATGTTGCTTGGCAACATGTATCTAGTAAAAAGTGAAACAAACAGTAAGCTAACGTAATAAAGCTTTTTTGCGAAAGCTTCAATAAAGCTGTTGTAACATTAATTTTGAATTGTAAAGCGTAAAGATTTAGTGGATGATTCTAACAACTTTGATATTTCTCGAATTGATCCGTTAATTTCTCCTGAGGATAGTTACCATCCAACGCTGGGAATTAATTATACATATGATACCATGCAGGTTGGTTGCAATTACTCTTCGTCCTATGTTGGCCTATGCTTTTCGCGTGCGAACTTTATACTTTTGAATAATCTTATCTTTTATACCGACTGGCATAGTATATGTCAGTGTGATAATTCTTTTGAATTTGAAATCGCCCTGGATGATTTCTATAATATTAGTAATGGCTATATTTCTAAGTCTGTACCCAAGAGGCCAATAAGGGGTAATACTGGTCCCCCATGGTCCTCAAGGGCTCTAAATAGTCTCAAGAATGTAAGGAATAGATGTTCGAACAAGTATAAAAAATCTGGACTGCTAGCAGACTATGCTAGGTATATTGTTGCTAGGAGTAGATACAACTCTAAATCTCGTGAGAGTTACAGATTATATTTGGATAGGTTGAAGGCTAATTTTAAACGGAACCCCAAATCATTCTTTAGATTTGTTAACTTGAAGCGTAATTCGTCTTCCACACCTTGTAGAATCAAAATGAACGGTATTGAATATTCAGATGAAGAGTCTATTGCTAATTGTTTCGCCGATTTTTTCGCATCTATTTATTCCACCCGAGCCTATGATGTTTCCAAATCATACCCGTACACTGTCCGCTCTACCATTCCGTTTGATGCACCTGTCGTAAATTCTTCGTGGTTGCTAGATAACTTAATCAGCTTGAAAGCCTCGAATAAAGCTGGTCCTGATGGTATCCCGGACTCTATGTTGAAATACTGCTCGAATTCTCTCAGCTTACCGTTGACTCTCTTATTTAACGCTTCGTTGAAGTTCGGTCATTTTCCTGCACAGTGGAAGAGCTCTTATATAATCCCTCTCCACAAATCTGGTAGTTTAGTAAATGTTGCAAATTATAGGGGAATTGCAAAATTGAGTGCCATTCCTAAACTTTTTGAGAAGTTAGTCACAGAGGTAATTTCTCATCAGGTTTCCTCTATTTTAGATCCATGTCAACATGGCTTTCGGAAGGGTCGTTCCACCGTGACTAATTTGCTTCAGTTTTCCTCTTCTATTATTGACGGCTTTATTAATGGAGATCAAACTGATGTGATTTTTACCGATTTTAGTAAGGCTTTTGATAAAGTTAACCACAATTTGTTATTATATAAATTAGGGGCAATGGGTTTTAATTGTAACATGCTGAATTGGATTAGTTCTTATTTAATGAACAGAGAACAGATGGTATCATTTGGTCGATCATTCTCAAGATCTATTTTTGTGTCATCTGGGGTGCCTCAGGGCAGTCATCTTGGGCCGGTTCTATTTTTGTTATTCATTAACGACTTACCCGCCTCCATAATGCACTCTAAATTCTTAATGTACGCTGATGACGTGAAGATCTATTTTTCTTACAAGGATCCTTGTCAATATGCTTTACTTCAGAGGGATTTGTCTACTTTCCAGACGTGGTGCGAGACCAATTTGATGGAGCTTAATTTTACGAAAAGTAAGCATATGCTGTTCTCTAGGTCATCATTATTTTCGGCAAAATACATTTTAGGTGGCAATGTTCTTGAATCGGTGGATTCATTTGTTGATCTTGGTGTTCTCTTGGACAGAAAATTAAATTTCAACTCCCACATAATTACGATGGTGAACAAGGCTTATGGCGTTCTGAACTTTATTAAACGTTGGGCAAAGGAATTTTCAGATCCCTACGTTACGAAAAATCTTTTTACTTCACTAGTCCGCCCTATTCTCGAATATGGATCAGTTGTTTGGGACCCCCAGTACAATTTGTATGTTAATATGATTGAATCGGTCCAGAAACAGTTTCTCATTTTTTGTCTGAGAAATCTTCAATGGAACCCGAACCATAATCTTCCTTCGTATAGCAGTAGACTAGCATTGATCAGATTGCCGACTCTTAGTAGTAGACGTACCATGATAAACTCTATTACAGTTTTGAAGATAATTGATGGATGTATATGTTCTGAATTTCTGTTATCTAAGATTTTCATAAATGTCCCATTGAGACCCACGAGGTACTATAAACTCGTAAACATCGAGTTTCAGCGTTCGAATTATGCGTCCTTTGATCCAGTTAGGAGAATGTGTCGTGACTTTAATGAGCTATATCAGTTTATTGATTTCACAGGTAGTTGGCAAACGACAAAGTCTAGCATAATTTGTCATTTGAACCGATTGCATTAGTGCTGTATATTCGTTAACGTACATATGTAAATTTAATTTACTTTATCCTTACTATCTGGTCTGATTTATGATTTGGTTTTCGTTTTGCTCGTAATTATTATATATTGAAGTATCTTATGTTAATATCTCGTGATGTGCTTTTATACTTATTTATGTTAGTGTAATACCAACTGGTGAAGAATTTCTGTAGTTGGTTGTAACGTGTGAACTTATAATCCTTGCTCTCCCGTTATAGACCGGTCTATAATGTGTACGCTGTCCTCACGTTATGGGGACGTGGCCCTCTCGGTCGGTAGGGGCGGGTAAGAGTGGCGGCGATGGGTTCGCTCGATTAAAAAAAAAAAAAAAAAAAAAAACGCTCGAATGCTAATGCGAAGACTCGATAAGGTAAACCTTTTTTAATATTAGGGCGGCCCTCTCAACATTCGCAGAACTTATTTCAATAAAAATATTAATTAAAATACATAAATTAAATTAAGTTTAAAAAAATTGAACATAATATTTTTTTTTTAAATGGACTTGAATCAAATGCCGTTGGTAAATATAAAAATTACAGCAGACCGTTGTCCGAGGCCTGTCCCTGCAGGCTGTGTCAGAGACACGGCCATTAAGTTTAACGTAGAATACGCCATCCGATAAGATAGAAAACATATATAACAATAAATGTTAAATAATATAAGCAAATGAATTGAACAATATGTATGTGCATGTGTCAGTTGTCTGCAGTCTATTTGTTTTTTGTGGGAATAAAACAAAAAGTAGTAAGCAAGAAAATAATGACACATGTGCTTCCTCTGGTCTTTAAATAATTTTAAGTATTAATATTATTTAAATGTAACGTCATCAATTTATTGAACGCTGTTTTCTATTTTCCCATGTAACACTTACTTACGTGTTCATAGAAATCGAACAGGTACCGTGTAACAAAAAGATGTGAACACATCGGCCGTGAGTTCCAACACTCATCGGATATTTTTTATGGGGGTGGGGTGAAATCCCCCAGCCCCTTTTGCACGTTCTTATGATGAATCGGCATAGGAAGCAATGGTATCATTTCGTTTTAGGTAGAGAATGTGTTCAAAAATTTTATGTAAAAATTAACCAGAAATATTTTTTTGGAATTCTCTTTTTTTGTCTTTTTGTGGAAAAGGGTAAAAAAAACACCCCTAAAACAGGGTTGTATTCAGTTAAAATGTCCCACAAATATATTCCTCATAAAATTCTACAAGTTTCTTAACACACCAAAACTCAAAACTCAACTTGAATGTCAAACATAAGACAAAACTGAAAATCCACTTAAGGGTTAATTTTGTACTTATCCCTCTAACTGTCACGTATAACCATAATTTTTACTTTTTTTTGAAAACTCGCAAAAAACTGCTCCAAAATGATGAAATATGACAAAATTCATTATATTATGTGGACTATTTTTTAATGGAAACAGCAAAATGACAAAATTATTTATTATCCCTTAGAAGGCAGTTAGTTTTTGCTTATTATCTATCACTTGGGCTAAGATTTGTGTTTTCGAGTGTTCTGCCACGTATAGTGAAATTTTATGGCTTGTTGGAAAGGTCTTGAAGAGGCCTTTCAGCATCAATAAAAAAAATCAATGAGTGTTCGAACTCACGGATGATGTGTTAACACCTTTTTGCTACACGGCACCTGTTCGATTTCTATGAACACATTAGTAAATGTTACATTGGAAAATAAAAAATAATAGTTTTTTTGTATACACCGGGCAATGCTGAACATCAAATGACTCGCTTTGTTTGGCCATAGCAACAACAACGAAACAACCAAACACACAACATCTCACATACTTTGTCCGAAGTAGGTGACGTATACGTGTGTCACATAACCACATGTTTGCCATATCAACAGCAACGAAACAGCCAAACCCACAACACACACATACTTTGTACGAAGTAGCTGACGTATTACTGTGTCACCATAACGTCGACTGCGAATGAAATTTTGCGTGGCTATGCTTTATATCTCCGTTCAACAACAGCAACAGACACAGGTACATACATACATTATTATGTTAATACATATGCTATAGACACAATTTCGTTTGCCTTACCCCTGCCACACCACTCTTTCATTGCTCTCTTGCTCCCTCATTTTTGTTTAACACGTCATTATTCTCTTTCGCAGTCGCACAAAATCTGGTTTTAGCAGCAGCATAAAATTCGGTTTTAGCAGCAGCATAAAATCTGGTTTTAGCAGCAGCATAAAATCTGACTTTGATAGATTTAGTCCCTATACGCCGCTATAGATGTTAACACATCAAAAAGTAGAAAAAAGTCAAATCGCCGAGATACAGAGCTTTCGAAATGGAAAAAAAAATTCACATAACCTCAATTTGCTCACCCAGATGGCAGGTAGCTTATGGTTTTGGTTCTGCTGAGAGATAGCCATACGTCTTACCTTTCCAAAATAACCTAAACGAAGCCCAGACGTCTTACCGTTCTAAAGTTTTGATCATTTTACTGAAATACAAAAATGTTTAGTTTTGTTTTTGGAAGCGAAATAACAGCACACATTTTTGTTTTTTGTAAATTAACACGTTTAAGATTTTATTTTACTGAAATTTTCGGCAGGAGATTGAAATGCCTCTTAAAGGCCTTTTCAACAAGCCCAAAAACAAAAAAATCCGACACTGGCTGAGAAGTTAGCAACTTTACCCTACTGCGCTCTGACCACCAATCCGAAAACTTTGAACCCGCTGCCATTTCGCACCTTTGCATTTTCGGTTATGGTCCTAGTGGACTTTTCTTCATGAAATGAGCCAAGGAATACACTGAATCACCCTGTATATAAATCTAATCCATGCCAGACAAGCGTGTATTAATTACTTGTGTTTTTTATATTCTGTTTCACAAATGGTCCGCCATTCCGATTTTTTCAATAGAGGCTCAGGCAATAAAAGGGATTCACGTTGTTACCCTCACCAGTTTCTTTCCTCAAAATCATCTCTGACTGTGGTAGCACACATAAATATATGCGGAACCATACCATACCAATTAACCATCCGAGCGTTTGTTTATTCTTCTTTCACTGATCAAGCGTTTTTGGTATCCCCTGTCAGATGAACCATTGACGACTGAATACATGCAACTAAAACGCAATATATCAGGCAAAATAAGAATAATAAGAACAATAAGAGAATAATACAAAAATGCAGATACACACTTATAAGATATACACACTCGTTGCCCTCTTTTATTCTCTTGCCCTCGAGAGAGCATAAACAGTGCAACAAACTCGGCTTTATTTGTATGACAAGCACATATATATTTGGGTTGCAAACACATATGTTATAACATAGCAAACACAATGCGTTTGGGCACTAGTAAATTATATTTGCGACAAGCTCCAAACACATGTTATATTTGCATCCAAACAATAAAAAACGATAGATTTTTCAGCGTGTAGTAACACGCTAATATCCAATTCGAATTGCAGGAAAATATCTGTCCTGTTTAATACTTTTATGTAGCAACTTGTTCGTACTATTGCAAGAGCCTAAATGTATATAATTTGTTCAGCATTTGAACTTAAAACGAAAAATATAAGCGAGAGCAACATCAATTGCAAATCATACATTAAACCAAATGTTATTTAATGAATTGTTATTCTCGTATGTATGTACACCCAATGTGATAGGAAATGAGGCAATTGCTGTTGGTAGTCGGTTGTTGCAGCAGCCATTGTCGTCAACTGTGTCAATATTGGCAACATACAATATTAGCAAAATATTTTGTTAGTAACAGCGGCAGTGCCAATAACAACTGCTGCACCCAACACTAGAACAACAATGTAAAAATTGCCAACACAAATAAAAGGCGTTGCAGACCAATTGCTACCATGGTTGAGGCAAACTTTCTCTCATAATGTTTGTCATATAGGCAATGATCAAGTTCGGATGTCAGTTATAATTGCGAGGGGTCACACAGCGTAAACTGAGTGTCAAAAAAAAAAAGATTTTGAAATTGAACTGTATTCAAAATTATAAACAAATAATTTAAATGTCACTAATATACTTCAATGACTCTTTAAAAAATGATACAACATAATGGGAAACGAAAAAAGAATATCAAATTTGTATCCCTCCAAATTGTCAATTTTTAAAACCTCATCCCCACTCAATTATTTCAATTTATATTCCGTTTAAATTTTTAGTCAAATCTCTCATGTTTTTTTTGGAATTCGGTTAAGCCCATCGCATTTTAAATTGCACAATGCCACTAATATTGCTATGGTCTGGTTTTATTTAATTGGTAACTATTCGGCTTTAGTCAGTTATGGTTTAGCAACACCAACAAACTCTGCTTCCCTCTCAGTCCTGAAGTCTATCCAAAAATTGAAATATTTCTTTTTTTTCTAAATCTATGTTTATACAAGGGATCCGTTTACACATTCTATAGTGATGATAATGCCCTTTATGGTGCCTGCATACTTTTTTTTCTATTCTTTCCGAATGGAAATTTTGGGCCAAAACTGCAGATAAAAAAAAATGTGTGTTACTTCACTCTCTCTCCCCTTGTGAAGCACTTCTCAATTGAATTCGGGCGAGGAAACAGAAAATATTTACACCATTGCAAGCAGGACCAAAATGGTGTTCCTCTAATGGTCTTTTTTATCCATTGAAAATTGTTACAACATTGTAAAATGAACAGAATCCTGCTATGACGTTATTAAAAATAAACAAAAAAAGGACGAAATTTGTTTATATAAGTGCCTATGTTTTATTACAATGTGCGGGTCCTAGTTCGCATGAGTGTTAAGTCCTGCTGTATTGTCTCTGTATGGGTATGCAGTATCCGAACATGTGCTTGTGTATTAAGTCCTGCGTTTTTTTTTTTTTGGTCTTGGGCCAAATGTTGTTCAGTTCTATTTTCTGTACAATATTGCTCTTTAGCTTTGAAACTACTAAAAGTCAAAGGGTAATTCTTTCTAAAATTGTAAAAACAAAAAATTCTAAATATGTAGTAGCATTATACTGTTTTATGGCTCTTAGTGTTATAGTCCTAATAGCGCAGTAGTGATAAAATTGTAGCTATAATTTACTGTTTTAAAGTATAATAATTCATTGAAAACAGCAATAATGATTAAATGATTTCCTTTATTCTTTATTCCGTTCAGAATTCCATGAAACATTTCATTATTTAAAAATTTCGTTACAACTATTTGACTTTAAGCCAGCAGAGGTCGTAACTCTGGAATCAGGAGCACCTTATGCAGTAACAGCCAACGTGAAATGAAAACATGGAAACAAAACGTAAGTCTTCCTCTTAATATCCATAAATCCAACCTACTGAATTATATCGCTATGTGGAATTATATCGCTATCCTTGAAGGTCTTTATATAAAGGTCACATCTTTCATTTACTGTGCATCACTAACTCCAATTCTTGTAGATGCTCGTGCACACTTGGACCCAAAACACTTTAAAACTCGGTTTTCTTTGATTTCTTGGATTCAAGAACAATAAACATATGAGGTGCAAATCCCATGATATACACATTTTTAATTTCTTCACCACCAACACACTAGGACTAAACCATTACAAATATTTCAGTCGAGTGAACCCACATGAGACTGCCCCTGGAGGTGGAAAGTTGCCAATAGCCACCCACTTGGGAGTGGTCAGAAATGATTCCTTTATGGAGTAGTCTAAGCAGCTCTCTCCTTCCGGTACAAGACTAAGAATATCCCGGGCAATGGCTTTATCGGTACCCTCCATTAGCTAGCTAGAGTGAGAAGACGAAACGACTGAGCAGCCTGTTTATTTATGCGATAGTTCAAGTATCTCAAGTTCAAATCACTGTTGCCTACTGCCACTAAAGCTATTTGAACTAGCGGTCATATTACTTTGTGCTGTGAAGGCGGATGAGCCAACACTACTAGTCAACGGCGAATCAAAAGTAAAGAAACAAAAATCCAGTTTCGACACTGCATTCTGGTCAGCGTCTGATCCACAACGGGCGGCTGATACATAGTAATCCTGCTAGTAGATAAAATGCAAAACTATGGTGGCCTGGGTCTGCCTTCCGTCATTAAATTAGCAATGAAAATACAAAGTGAAAATGAGAAACATAAAACTTCTCTATTTGCTGGCGACTTCCGCAGCTCACTCACATACTGGCGCATAACGCATCCCAGCCCCATAACCCTGAAGAGCAGTGGAAGTACATTGCCCACTGTTTGGAAATTGCTGCAGAGACCGTACTTGGTTATAAAACCCCGCTTAAAAACAAACCATGGTACGATGACGAGTGTCGCATGGCAAATGATGAAAAGAACGCTGCACGTTTGGCAATGCTTCAGTTAGTTGCAACTTGCAACGCGAGCCGTAACGCAGCGTTATAAGGAGAAGAATAGAGAAAAATAGTGTGGAAAAAGCATGAGAGTTAGAAAATTGAATCATAGAGAAGGAAGAATAGGGCCTATAAATTCTATATCCCGAAATGTATCAGCGCCCTCGTTTTGTAGAGATAATGACGGGCATATTGTCACAAATGTGCAGAGTACACGTTGAAAAATCTGTCGCTTTTTGTTGTTTGGATGCAAATATAGCATGTGTTTGGAGCTCCTCCCAAATAGAATATACTTGTGTCTAAACACATTGCGTTTGCTGTTCAATATTACACGTTTGAGACACAATAATTAATATGTTATAATACATGTGTTTGCGACTCAAATATATCTGTGTTTGTGATACAAATACAACTGTGTTTGGTGCACTGCTTATGATCTCTCAAGAGCAAGACAATAAAAAAGGGGCATCGGGAGAGCCTATCTTGTAAGTGCGAATCTGTATTTTTGCATTATTCTCTCAGTCAGTGATTCATAAATGTTTCTGAATGTGTGTGTAAATTGCAGACGAAGTCAGTGTTTCTTATTTTGCCTGATGTATTGCGCTTTAGTTTCATGTATTCAGTCGTCAATGGGTCATCGGACAGGGGATATCAAGAGCGGTGGATCAGTGAAAGAATAAACAACAGCCTCGGACGGTTAAATGGGCTGTGATGTTGCTTTGGTTTTTGTGTATGAGTGTCGTATATATCTAAGTGTGCTACCAAAGTGTAGAAACGAGAAAATCGGAACAAGGGACCATTTGCGAATTAAGTATAAAAAACCACAGGTAATTAATCCACGCTTGGCTTTTGTGAAATAGATTTGTATATAAATATATTGTTTGTGTACCAACGCATAGTGATAACTAATGCATAGTTGAAACCTTCTGAAAACAAACTCGTGAGAAAAACAGCAGCAGATTCTCATTTCATGAAAAAAAAAAACAAATAATGCATTCAATGCAAGTAACTGTAAAACGGACCATTTAGTTATTTACAAATGTTGATTTATTTTGAAAAAAATTAATTATAATAAATAATTGATATAAATTGAAATCAAAGAATAGTTCGCTTCTAAATATTATTATGTTTGGGAGGAAATACGCATCTGTTTCCACGTAAGTATATGCAGGTTTGGTGGAAACACGCGAATGCTTCCACGTAAGTATATGGATATTTGGGATGAAGAACCCATATGTTTCCACGTAAAACTATACATTTTTTCCAGTAAACATGTTAGTGTCTGCATTTAAATACTAGTGAGTTTGGAACTTGCAATCATATGAATGTTTGAAGTGTCTTCCAAACATATACATGGTTCCTGCAGAACATGTTAATGAGGCGGTTATTTTTCAGCGTGTAGGAGCGCTACAAACATATCAACACCTATTTTCAATAAAAACAAAACTCAAAGTTTTATACGGGCTGAAGTTTTTTTGATGGCCGAGGTTTTTTTTAACAAACCAACAGTCAGGGGATGACCCCTACAAATGCAGTGTCGGCGAAGGAAAATTGAGTTAGTGGAGGGTGGAAAGAGGGAGTAGTGTCTGTTGACTTTTGCCTTGAATCTTTGTATGTCACAATTGGTGGGAAATATACTACCCGGAAATATATTCCACATACGGACTGTACGGCTGAATATCGAATTTTCGCTATAGTGTGTAGTGCCAATAACCGGCCACTCGATAAAAAACGGATGAGAGTTCCTGGAGAGCCGCGTACTTCGGCTGAATATCCTCACGTCTGGCAGAAATTGATGGATGTCCGAGGAAGCCAAACCGTGAAGTATCGACAGAACACCGAAACGCAACCTATATTTCGACAATAGAGTTGGCAATAGAGAGGTAATAGAGTTGGATACCCTATTGTCCCCTATTAACACCGTCGCTCTCCTCTGGACACGGACGAGAAGCTCCAAAAAGGTCAAAGGAGCACCTCCCCATTTATGGGGGCTCTATTCCATCTTTGGCCTGATGTAGGTGGTGTAGATATTGAGAAGTTCAGATGGACTGAAGTATTTCTTGCACCGCTTTAAAAAGCCTAGACACGTGCATGCATCTTTTGATACTTTAAATATATGTTTTTCCCAACGGACATCGCATTGTATTTTCATTACCCAGAACATAAGGAGCGTCTGATTCATCAGTATTCACACCGTCCAAAGACAATGACGACACACTTGGATCAGCTATCCGCTTATGCGACAACAAACAACACTGGGTCTTACCCGCATTAAAATCTACTCTATTGATACGACCCCATTCGACAATAGACACCAGATCCCGGTCGAGCGTTTTATTCATAGTCCGGTATTTGACTTCAATCTCTTGAAGACTTAACCTACGGTTGAATGAATAAGACTGACAGAGATTACTGTCATCCGCAAAACAGTAGATTGGATTCACAATCTGAACCAGGAGATCGTCAATGAAAATAAGAAAATGCGAAGGAGGAAGAACAGGGTCCTGTGGTACACACTCTGAAATATAACGGCCTCTCTAATATATTCTCCCATTCTGCAGGAACAATGTACATGTTTGGAACACACTTCAAATATGCATATGTTTGCAAGTCCCAAACTCACTTGTATTTAAATGTAAACAGTATCAAGTTTAATGACAAGGCAAACATGTATACTTTTACTTGGAAACATGCGTTTTTTATCCGAAACATCTAAATACTTACGTAGAAGCATTCGCCTGTTTCCCCCAAAACCTACATATAGTTACGTGGAAACACATGCGTATTTCCTCCCAAATATAATAATATTTAGAAACATATTATTCTTTGACTTCAATATTTATCATTCATTCCATGAGAAAATCTGACCGAAGGTCTTCCGATTTTCTTCAAATTTTGCACGGAGAGACTCTATGGAGCCAAATATACACTTGCGTTTTTAGATTTTTAAAATTGTTAAAGATCGCGATTTTATTAGCGTTTTTCATTTTTCAAAAAGTTAAAAAAAATGGAAAAAGTAGTGAACTTTGAAGAGCCACATCTGCATAAGTGGACGGAATTTTTCAAAGATTTAAAAAGTTTCTTCAAGCTGTTTTTGTCTATTTTATGATTTGCAGTTTAAAAGTTACCACTATAAAAAAAAAATAAAATTGCATGCAAATGCAGTTTTTAAGTGCATTTTGCAGTGCGTTTTCCCCCTTCGATTTTCAAAAAAAAACATTTTTGTAAAATTTAGAATAGTATTTATTAAATAAATGTTCTCTTATTCTGGGACAAAGAATTTTTCTATTTTTAATGCTTTTTCATCTCGCTCCAACTAATAGTTTGATTCGATCTTTGCTACTTTTGCTTGTCACAGAATTGTACACACATATGTACAAATGTGTACATAGGTGTGTATACACGCTGAACACAATACATGATGAAATAGGGAAGAAGTGGTATTTTGGTGGTGGTGTTTTAATCTCAATTGAGAATTTTTTATCTTCTGAGTTGGTTACAGTTGATGACATTGGCGATCTAGAGTTTATTGTGGTGTCCATTAATTTAGGCGATTTGAAATTGTTTGTCACGTGTTCTTATATTCCGCCATCTTCATGCTTTGAGGTATATCAAGTGCATATTGACGCTATTGCAAAAGTTATTGCGTTAGCCAGTAGAAAGGACCGTATTTTAGTATTGGGTGACTTTAACTTGCCGTCTGTGACATGGGTGTCTTTACCCGATACTAATTCTCTGACTCCATTGACACCATGTGATTGGTCATCTGATTTTGTTACGCATATTTCCGAACTTGGGTTGATTCAATTGAACGACATTCCCAATTCTATGAATCGAGTCCTTGATCTAGTTTTAGTGGATGATTCTAACAACTTTGATATTTCTCGAATTGATCCGTTAATTTCTCCTGAGGATAGTTACCATCCAACGCTGGGAATTAATTATACATATGATACCATGCTGGTTGGTTGCAATTGCTCTTCGTCCTATGTTGGCCTATGCTTTTCACGTGCGAACTTTATACTTTTGAATAATCTTATCTTTGATACCGACTGGCATAGTATTTGTCAGTGTGATAATTCTTTTGAATTTGAAATCGCCCTGGATGATTTCTATAATATTATTAATGGCTATATTTCTAAGTCTGTACCCAAGAGGCCAATAATGGGTAATACTGGTCCCCCGTGGTCCTCAAGGGCTCTAAATAGTCTCAAGAATGTAAGGAATAGATGTTCGAAAAAGTATAAAAAATCTGGACTGCTAGCAGACTATGCTAGGTATATTGTTGCTAGGAGTAGATACAACTCTAAATCTCGTGAGAGTTACAGATTATATTTGGATAGGTTGAAGGCTAATTTTAAACGGAACCCCAAATCATTCTTTAGATTTGTTAACTTGAAGCGTAATTCGTCTTCCACACCTTGTAGAATCAAAATGAACGGTATTGAATATTCAGATGAAGAGTCTATTGCTAATTGTTTCGCCGATTTTTTCGCATCTATTTATTCCACCCGAGCCTATGATGTTTCCAAATCATACCCGTACACTGTCCGCTCTACCATTCCGTTTGATGCACCTGTCGTAAATTCTTCGTGGTTGCTAGATAACTTAATCAGCTTGAAAGCCTCGAATAAAGCTGGTCCTGATGGTATCCCGGACTCTATGTTGAAATACTGCTCGAATTCTCTCAGCTTACCGTTGACTCTCTTATTTAACGCTTCGTTGAAGTTCGGTCATTTTCCTGCACAGTGGAAGAGCTCTTATATAATCCCTCTCCACAAATCTGGTAGTTTAGTAAATGTTGCAAATTATAGGGGAATTGCAAAATTGAGTGCCATTCCTAAACTTTTTGAGAAGTTAGTCACAGAGGTAATTTCTCATCAGGTTTCCTCTATTTTAGATCCATGTCAACATGGCTTTCGGAAGGGTCGTTCCACCGTGACTAATTTGCTTCAGTTTTCCTCTTCTATTATTGACGGCTTTATTAATGGAGATCAAACTGATGTGATTTTTACCGATTTTAGTAAGGCTTTTGATAAAGTTAACCACAATTTGTTATTATATAAATTAGGGGCAATGGGTTTTAATTGTAACATGCTGAATTGGATTAGTTCTTATTTAATGAACAGAGAACAGATGGTATCATTGGTCGATCATTCTCAAGATCTATTTTTGTGTCATCTGGGGTGCCTCAGGGCAGTCATCTTGGGCCGGTTCTATTTTTGTTATTCATTAACGACTTACCCGCCTCCATAATGCACTCTAAATTCTTAATGTACGCTGATGACGTGAAGATCTATTTTTCTTACAAGGATCCTTGTCAATATTCTTTACTTCAGAGGGATTTGTCTACTTTCCAGACGTGGTGCGAGACCAATTTGATGGAGCTTAATTTTACGAAAAGTAAGCATATGCTGTTCTCTAGGTCATCATTATTTTCGGCAAAATACATTTTAGGTGGCAATGTTCTTGAATCGGTGGATTCATTTGTTGATCTTGGTGTTCTCTTGGACAGAAAATTAAATTTCAACTCCCACATAATTACGATGGTGAACAAGGCTTATGGCGTTCTGAACTTTATTAAACGTTGGGCAAAGGAATTTTCAGATCCCTACGTTACGAAAAATCTTTTTACTTCACTAGTCCGCCCTATTCTCGAATATGGATCAGTTGTTTGGGACCCCCAGTACAATTTGTATGTTAATATGATTGAATCGGTCCAGAAACAGTTTCTCATTTTTTGTCTGAGAAATCTTCAATGGAACCCGAACCATAATCTTCCTTCGTATAGCAGTAGACTAGCATTGATCAGATTGCCGACTCTTAGTAGTAGACGTACCATGATAAACTCTATTACAGTTTTGAAGATAATTGATGGATGTATATGTTCTGAATTTCTGTTATCTACGATTTTCATAAATGTCCCATTGAGACCCACGAGGTACTATAAACTCATTCACATCGAGTTGCAGCGTTCGAATTATGCGTCCTTTGATCCAGTTAGGAGAATGTGTCGTGACTTTAATGAGCTATATCAGTTTATTGATTTCACAGGTAGTTGGGAAACGACAAAGTCTCGCATAATTTGTCATTTGAAGCGATTGCATTAGTGCTGTATATTCGTTAACGTACATATGTAAATTTAATTTACTTTATCCTTACTATCTGGTCTGATTTATAATTTGGTTTTCGTTTTGCTCGTGATTATTATATATTATGAAGTCTGTTATGTTAATATCTCGTGATGTGCTTTTATACTTATTTTTGTTAGTGTAATACCAACTGGTGAAGAATTTCTGTAGTTGGTTGTAACGTGTGAACTTATGATCCTTGCTCTCCCGTTATAGACCGGTCTATTATGTGTACGCTGTCCTCACGTTATGGGGACGTGGCCCTCTCGGTCGGTAGGGGCGGGTAAGAGTGGCGGCGATGGGTTCGCTCGATTTAAAAAAAAAAAAAAAAAAAAGTATTTCATCATCCAATTCTAGTAGCATGTAGTTTCCTAGGAATAAGTATTTGGCATCAAAAAGTAAGCCTACTTACAAAAAAATCAAAAGAAAAACAATTTTTTTTCTGTACATTAGAATTTTTTGCAAAGTGCATCCAAAAATAGCATTTATATTACAAGTAATTGCATTCGCATTATTCTCAATCAGCATTATTTTAGAAAAACACACTATAAATGACAACAATACCTTACAGTAACTTTTTAAATAATAGTAATGCGACAAAAACTGTTTAAAATATAGCAATTCAAAGTTACATACCAAATAAATTTCTTTCATATTTTGTACAAACATTTTCAAAATCCTAAAAAAAATTTAATTTTATTTTTTTTTATATGAAAAATCAAGTAATTCTTTTTTTAAAAAATCATTACAAATGGTAAGCTGCCTTGTCCCAAAAAAAGATTACTTGTCTTTTTTATAAAAAATTGTGAATTTTGCAATGATGTTAAATTTTTTAAAATCATAGGGGGAAAAAGAAGTGGAAAATGCATTCCAAAAGTGCAGTAGCTATAAAAATGCATTTCTGAAATCAAGCCCTCATTTTTAGAGTTCGGATTCTACAAATAGACAACCGTATCATTCAGAAACTTTTTAAATTTTTGAAATAGTCCATCTACTTAAAAAAATATAGCTCTCCAAACTTCACAACTTTTTTAATTTTTTTAGGTTTTTCAAAAATGAAAAACGCGAATAAAATCGCGAGTTATTTAAATTTCAAATATCTGATAATGGGATTCTCTTAATGGCTCCATAGAGTCTCTCTGATGTCAATATAAACAAAATCGGAGGATGTGAATTCAGAAAATCACTTATTTTCAACTTTCTTTCCTGGAACGAATGATGTGTATTATTTATTATATTATAAATATTCGATTAATACAAACAACTAAAAGATTTAAAGGCCCTATTTTACATATACTTGCATTGAATGCATTATTTGTTTTTAGTCATAAAATGGGACTCTACTGTTCTCTTGCTTCTCCTTTCTATGTTGCCTCTCACGTTTTTGTTTTCAGAAGGATTCAGTTATGCGTTGGATATCACTATGAGTTTGTACTCAAGCAAGCCAAGCGTGGATTAATTACTTGTGTTTTTTTATTACACTTATTTCAGGACTTACAAAGGACTTCTCGTTGTTGCCCTTTCTAGGTTGTTTCCTCAAAAACGTTACTCACCTTGTTAACACACTTTCATATATATGAAACACATACACAAAACCAAAGTAACATCATAAACCATTTAAGCGTCCGAGCCTTCGAGGACTTTTGATGTCCTCTATCTGATAACCCATTGATGACCGAATACATGAAATTGAAACGCAATACATCAGCCACAATAAGAAAGACTGACTTTCTTATTGCTGCAATTGCTCTGCAATTTGCACGCACATTCAGGAATATTTACGAATCACTGACTGAGAGAATAATGCAAAAATACAGAGGAACACTTACAATATACTCTCTCTCGTTTTCCCTCTTTTATTCTCTTGCTGTCGAGAGAGCATAACCAGTGCAGCAAATTCAACTGTATTTGCAACACAAACGCAGACATATTTGAGCCGCAAACACATTTATTATAACATACTAATAATTGTGTATAAAACATGTAATATTGAATAGCAAACACAATGTGTTTGAACACAAATATATTATATTTGCGACAAGCTCCAAACACACTTTATAATTGTATCCAAACAACAACAAAATACAGATTTTCCAGCGCGCATCTGCAGTAGGTGGTGCAATAGGTAGAGTGAGCGTCTCTTGTACATGAGATCCTGGGTTCGATCCCTGCTGTAAAATGGTTTCCCATTACATCCCATGAAGGGACTGGGGAGAACTTCTCACAATCACTGACCTGTGCGCTTTCCTGTTTTCACTCACTGATTGGGACCTACAGTTTTACACCGATTCCAAACGGTAATTTGAGAAGCTCCCTGCTCTGACCACCTTAAAAAAAATTCTTTCGACGGCGGTCACCTCGCTTAGTGACGGCGACACTATCGAGTATTTAGCCATGAAAAATCTTCTCAAAATACCATTCGGAACCAGTGTAAAACTGTAGGTCCCAATCAGGGAGTATAAAACTAGAACGTGCATAGCTCACTGGTTTGTGAGAAGCTCTCCCTAATGCCCTTCGCGGGATGTAGCGGAAAGATTTTTTGATGTGTTAACATTTCTTGGCACGGGGGGGGGGGGGCTATATTCACAAAGTGAACACATCCAAACACAGTTTGTCCACACAGATTGTTTGGCTTTCAACTCCTCCGAAACGGCCGAGCCGATTTGTATGAAATTTTGTGTGCATAACGGGTAGGTCTCAGAATCGGCCAACATCTATTTTTCATACCCCTAAATCAGTGATCTTCAACGCGTGGCCCGTGGGCCGCATGCGGCCCGTCGCATTTGTTTTAGCGGCCCGCCAAACTATTTAGTTTCAATAACTCATGTTTCATGGTATTTCGATAGCCACAACAGTATTAAGTTGATGTATCGATGATAAAAAGAACAAAGAGTTCAGAAGATTTCATCATTTTGTTGATTTTCAAATGTTCTTCTCGTACAGTCAACGGTATAAAAAGGTGTTCCGTAGGCCGTAGTATGAACTTTTTAAATAGGCAAAGCAAGTGTGTCAACCCTGTCACTCAAGGTCAGAGAACAAAATTAACGATAGCATTTAAATAGCTGATCTAAAGCGAGGTTGTTGTGATTTATTCGTTTCAGGGTACACGAATCGCGGTAGTTGCAGTATATATGTATGTAATTGTGGGCAACAACAACAGGCATTTTGTTTTTGTTAGGCACTTGGCTTCTGGCAAATTCACCACAGATGTATGCGAACAACTATAGTTAATCACTAATCAGTATCGCCTAGTCTCTTCTAGCGCGTGAAAGTTTGTCTATATTTTGTGAATAATGGCTATGAGTAGTAAGAAACGGAAAATTGCCTATGAGTGCCGAGCGTTCCAAGAAAAGTGGACTGAACTGTATCTACTGTTTTGTAAATATAAAAAACAAACCAGTTTGTTCAATTTGTAATGAGACTGTCTCCGTAATGAAACAGTACAATTTGAAACGGCGTTATAACGCCAAAAACGCCTCCAAAATGGACTCAATCCAAGAACAATTTCGAATTCATTAGGTGCGAGATTTAAAAAAAAATAGAAAATCAACAATTATCGTTTACTCGGTAAAACGCTGATAGTGAATTGAGTGTTAAAGTTAGCAATTGAGTGTTAAATTGAGTGTTAAAAGCAGTGCATGGAATCGGCAGCTGAAATTATGTGCCCTAAACAAAATCATTTATTTCCAAATGTTAGCTTATCAAGAGTTACCAGAAGAATTGAAGAATTAGCTCAGGATATTGAAAACACTCTAAAAGACCGTGCGTCAAAGTTTGATTTTATTCAGTGGCGCTTGATGAGAGAACTGATATTACAGACACAGCTCAGTTAGCTATTTCTATCAGAGGAATAGACCAACACTTTTCCATCATCGAAGAAATGGCCGCTCTATTTCCAATGAAAGGCACTACTAAAGGAAGTGATATTTACAAGTCTTTGACTTCAACTTTAAATCGACTTGGACTAAATCTGAACAATCTGTCCGGTGTTGTTACTGATGGTGCCCCAGCAATGGCAGGGAAACATGAAGGTGCCGTGGCTCTGATCATAAAAGACGCGAACGAAAATAGACAAAATAGAATTTGTGTGCAAAAAGTATCTGTTTCAAGGATGTTCATCAGATCACAAGGATTGAACCATAGGGAATTCCAGACTTTCCTTAGTCAGATGGATGCAGAGTATGGCGATGTATAGTATTACACAGAGCTTCGGTGGTTCAGTCGAGGAAAGGTTCCTGAAAGGGGTTTTGATCTGAAAGAAGAAGAAAGAAGTTCAACGACCCCAATTGGCTGGCTGATTTTGGTTACCTTACGCATATTTCAATGCATCTCAACGATTTGAATATTCGACTGCAAGGTAAGAACATAATGATTCATAACCTTTTCGATAAACTTGAAGTATTTGAGAAAAAACTTTGTTTGTGGGAGAGCCAACTACTAAAGGGCGACTTCACACACTTTCCAACACTGTCACGATGTGAAGTTCAAAATAAAGGAAACTACAGTGAAGCACTCACTGTTCTACGATCTGATTTCAGCAACAGGTTTGAAGATTGCAAGTTAAATAAAAATATGATGAAGTTATTTTGTGCACCATTTGGTGTGAATGTGGAAGATTATCCTGGAAACATACAGATGGAACTTATTGACTTTCAGTGTAATAGCGATTTACAAGAGAAATTTAAAAATGTTGGACTTTTGGAATTTTACTCATTTTATGTTGAAAATGACAAATTTCAAGCAATAAGATCTCATTCCCTGTTGACAGCATCACTTTTTGGCAGCACTTACATCTGTGAGCAGCTTTTTTCCAAAATTAAGAATGTAAAGTCAAAACTGAGAAACCGTATTTCTGATACTCATTTAGAAAACTCTCTTCGAATTGCTTCACCCAACATAAAAGCCAATGTTGACAAATTATTGAAAGGTAAAGAGTGTCAAATTTCTCACTGAACTAATAAAAATAACATTTGTATATTCTTAATTTGGTTATGTAGTCTGAAACATATTTCAATATTGGCTCACTGTAATTTTAAAACTAAATAAAAGCTTTTTTTAAGATGTCATGTTTTTTCTTCATAATTGAAAGGATATATATATATATAATTAGAATAGTGCGGGCCTCAAGCTCTCCCATAAAAAAAAGGTGGCCCTTCATTAAAACAAGGTTGAAGACCACTGCCCTAAATGATAAGGGTGACCCACCCATATATAGAACACAGATTTGTCCGACTACGAAACACAGATTGGCAGACTGCGAAAAAAAACACACACTGCTGTAGTGGCAGCGAATAGTTGTCTTGTGTGGGTGTGGATCACTCTCAGAGCAAAGAGAATAATGACATGGTTCTACGTATTTAAAAATGAAATAGAAAGAGATAACGTCATCATATGATCGAACGCTGTTTTTTATTTTCCAATGTAACATTTACCATTTACCATTGTGGCCGTCGGTGGTGCAATGGTAGTGTGCGCGGCTCTAGTACATGAGATCCTGCGTTCGAACCCGGCTCTGACCACCTTCAAATTTTCTCTCGGCGGCGGTCGCCTCGCATAGTGACGGCGACACTATCGAGTATCTAGCCATGAAAAAGCTTCTCAAATTACCGTTCGGAATCGGTGTAAAATTGTAGGTCCCAATCAGTGAGTGAAAACTGGAAAGCGCACAGCTCAGTGATTGTGAGAAGTTCTCCCCAGTCCCTTCATGGGATGTAATGGGAAACCATTTATTTGTTTAACATTTACTAATGTGTTCATAGAAATCGAGGAGGTACCGTGTAACAAAAATGTGTAAACACATCGCCCGTGAGTTCGAACACTCATTGGATTATTTCATGTACTATCCTTTAATATATCCTTCTGAGTTGAGTTTTCTAGAGTAAACCGATGTTTACAGAAGTCGGAAAATGGCATATCCTTAAAGTGAATCACTGTTGATATAGCTGGCAACTGGTAAAGGTTAATAATTAAACCATAACGATGCTGTTGTTGTTTTTGCAGAATTTATCACCTTTATTTTCACGTTTCATCCTATCATTCCAAACCACTTAGCATCTGCAATCAATTAATTAAATGAACAAATCATAGAAGAAAAAAAACTGAAAACATTTGTATAAATCCTTTTAAAATAATTATAGGTTTAATATTCCACATTTGTTAAAGCATAATTTAATTTTAATTTCTAAATCATTTCAAAAATCCTGTGGCATATCAACGAGGATTTTGCGCCGTCTACATGTGGCAAATGCTGCTGCTGCTGCTAGACCACTCATAAGCGTATGAATGCGTTAATTGCTAATTGTGGTTTAAAATCTAATGCGTTTTGGAATTAATGCAATATGAAGCAATAAACACAATTAACAATGCACAGTTCGCACAGCCACACCAAGCCACACAGCCATACACCACCGACACATATGCACACACACAGAAATGTCAACACTAACACAAATCAAAAACTTCTGTCGCCGAATACTCGGATTATTGGTTGCAAACGGAAACGGAAATACAGAATTGTGGCGGAAGTTTGCAACAAATAAACATAATACAATCAGCTTTGTGCTCCAACATTATTCGGTTGCATTTTGTGGCCGAATTTAGTATTCCGATCATATTACAATATCCTTTTTTATTTGTTGTTTTTGCACGTTTTTGCTTGCATTTTAAAACTGTGCAATAAAATGTAATTAATTGCATTAATTATGCGCTCAGGTATTTGCTGCCGTGTCTGTCTACTCTCGCAGGTAACAGCTTTTCAGCTATTCATAAATAATTACAAAATATTGTATTATCGACAATGGCCGCAGCAGCTTTTCCACCCATTTTTTTTTTTGTTCTCTTATGTTTTTGCCACGTCGCCTATAAATAATCATATTATTAATTATTGCCCTGCGGATGCGGGCGAACAATTTGAAACCTGAGTATATTATTTGCCATTTTACATGAATAGATTAGTTATCTGTGTATATTGGAGGATAAATTGCATTAAAAGTGAAATGATTGTGACATTTTTGGTTGACTAATAAACAGTTTTAATTCGCATGTTATGTTCATATTCTGTGGGAGAAATTAAATGAAAATGTAATTATGAATTCATAATTGTATAGAATGCGATATAGAATAATATAAAAATGTACATAATATTTTAACTACAACACCTTCTCGAAGTGGGAGTATTAATGCGGTTTTGTGTTATACCAATCACATATGCAGACAAGTGCTGGATTCGAGATATATATTTATTAATTTAAAAATAATAATGGGGTAGGTAGTTTTAGGGGATAGGTACATGCTGAAAGAAACGTCCTCAGTAACATACCAAACCATATTCTGCAGGAACCATGTATATGTTTGGAACACACTTCAAACATCCATATGTTTGCAAGTCCCAAACTAACTTGTATTGGAATTAAAACAGTATCATGTTTACTGGGAAAAATGTATGCTTCTACGTGGACATATATGCGTTCTTCATCCCCAACATCCATATACTTTCGTGAAAGCATTCGTGTGTTGCTCCCAAACCTCTATATACTTACGTGGAAACATAGACGTATTTCCTCCCAAACATAATAATATTTAGAAACGAATTTCATCAATATTTTATCAAATATAAATCCTAATTTATAAATAATTAACACAAAAAAATCTAATGAGTGTTCAAACTCACGGGCGATGTGTTAACATCTTTTGACGTAGAATACGTCTTACCTTACGGTATGAGGAGTCATGTCAGGTTTTTATTGTTGTAATCTTTATTTCATTGAATTTGAGGAAACGGCTAGATGAATTTTTTTAAAATTTTTTTTGTAGGTAAATGAAGTTGTTATCTTTCGTTTGATATACATTTCATATTGGTTGATATATTTCTAGTATTTTAATTTCTCAAATGAAAATTGTTTAAACACATACACTCAAACATATGTGTAGTGTTTGGTTGAGTGTTTTTGGTTGCTCAACATTGCTTAGGAACATGTATCTAGTAAAAAGTGAAGCGAACAGCAAGCTAATGTTGCTTGGCAACATGTATCTAGTAAAAAGTGAAACAAACAGTAAGCTAACGTAATAAAGCTTTTTTGCGAAAGCTTCAATAAAGCTGTTGTAACATTAATTTTGAATTGTAAAGCGTAAAGCTTTCACACAACGCTCGAATGCTAATGCGAAGACTCGATAAGGTAAACCTTTTTTAATATTAGGGCGGCCCTCTCAACATTCGCAGAACTTATTTCAATAAAAATATTAATTAAAATACATAAATTAAATTAAGTTTAAAAAAATTGAACATAATATTTTTTTTTTTAAACGGACTTGAATCAAATGCCGTTGGTAAATATAAAAATTACACCAGACAGTTGTCCGAGGTCTTCGGCCACGGACTGTCCCTGCAGGCTGTGTCAGAGACACGGCCATTAAGTTTAACGTAGAATACGCCATCCGATAAGACAGAAAACATATATAACAATAAATGATAAATAATATAAGCAAATAAATTTATTGTTATATATGTTTTCTGTCTTATCGGATGGCGTATTCTACGTTAAACTTAATGGCCGTGTCTCTGACACAGCCTGCAGGGGCAGTCCGTGGCCGAAGGCCTCGGACAACTGTCTGCTGTAATTTTTTGTTACACGGCACCTGTTCGATTTCTGTGAACACGTTAGTAAATGTTACATTGGAAAATAAAACACAGCGTTCAATCATATGATGACGTTACATTTAAATAATACTAATACTTAAAATTATTTAAAGAGCAGTGCAAGCACATGTGTCATTATTTTCTTGTTTAAAACTTTTTGGTTTATTCCCACAAAAATCAAAGAGAATGCAGAGCAAACGACACACGTACGTTAGACCTGTCAATATTTTAAAAAAAAAATTTTTTAACTTCGCTTTCCGCTTTTATACATTTTTGGAGCTAAAAAAAATAAGAACTGTGAAAAAATCGAAAATGTTGTACCAAAACTTGAAGTTAGAACTGCGGTGTTTTGCGATATGACGAAAGATACAGATACAAAATTACAGATTGTTTTCGAACGTATTATTGTCTTGTCAACGTTCAAAGGCAATAATTTAAAGTTTCTATTATGTAATCTATTTCTGGAAACAAATTGGAAAAAAATACAATTTTTTTTTACAGCATCCGAAACGTGGAATTTCATAGTCTTCATTCTGAAGTTCCATTTTTATAGCCTCCTATTTTCGAAATATCACTCCATCGCGTACTGTGTTATTACTCTCAAATAAAGTCACATAACCTATGAACAAAATGAGACATAAATCATGAAAATCTATGAACGCGTTTCGCTTTTATTCACAATTAAATGAAGGTACGATATTTAATTTTGACAAGAATATTGATTTTTTTTCAATGAATTTGGAGAAACGTACTGAATAAATTTCCAAAATTAGCTAGAGAATACATACAAAATTCTTTTGAAAGAACATTGATGACTTTTTTATGATTGTAAGAAATGAAAAAATAAAGAAATAGCAAACTAATACGCTCTCATAAAAAAGCGTGCACGCTGAACTGCGGTGAAAAGGGAAAGAGAAAGGTTTCTTCCTGGGGTGTTAAACTAAAGTGCTTCCTGAACATCAAAATTTTTAAACAATAAATTGCTTTAGACATCCATCTAGCTCGATGCATGGGCTGAGTTTTGGTACAACATTTTCGATTTTTTGGAACGAAGTTCCTTTCACACGTTGCGGGATGGGAACTAAATGAAAATTTTTTAAACAACTTTTTTTAACTACTTTATTTTTTTAACTACTTTATTACAACCCATTATTATCAACTATATTGGGTACTTTTGGTTTGGTTTGGTTTAAAGAGAAGTTTTCTAGGTGGAGCCTGTGTATTACATATTGTAGTTTTGAACCCGATAAAAAGTAAACCTAGAAAAGCCAAAGTGCAAGACTGGCAAATCCATAAAATACAACCCTCAGCATGGAATAAAATTTGGCAGCACTTTAACACTCGTACTTTTGGTTTGTGTCCAGACTAACATATTTCTTGTTTAATGGGAAATTTTCTAGGTGGAGCCTGTTTATTACATATTGTAGTTTAAACCGAATATAAAGTACATTTAGAAAAGCCAAAGTGATAGAAGTAAATTTTCTTACAAAAAGTACATTTTCTTAAATAAAGTAATTTTTTAAATAAGTATCTTCTCTTAAAAAAGTACATTATCTTACAACAAATTGCCTTTTCTTAGAAAACTACATTTTCTGTGAAGAATACCTTTTTCGTAAAACAAAATAACTTTTCTTGAGATAAGTAACTACTCTTAAAATTGTTTCTGTTCTCGCGTAAAAAAAGCTTTTCTTCAAAAAAAAAAATTAATGTGAGATGGGGAGATGTGGAGATGGGGAGATGTGTAAACATCTAGTAATGAAGTTGGAAGTACTTATGCTTTTAGTATATTTTTTTAATTAATCAATTAAAAGTATCAAAACTTTCAATATTGTAAATACATAGGAATTTGCTGGTTTTTGTTTGTTTTATTTAACTTATTTGGTTAGTAAATGGGCACACTGCAGTATATATGTACTGCATTAAAAATTACAGTAAGCAGTAAATTTACTGATTACTGAAAAAATTCAGTAAATTTTTACTAATAATGAAATTTAATTTGCATTACCAGTCAAATCATAGGGCCGTATTCATAATAATCAGTAATCAAGCATTACTGATTACCGAAAATTCAATGCACCTCATCGTAATCATGTAGGCAGTGTATAAAAATTGCTGAACAAAATTTTAGTAATCAGTAAAAATTTACTAGTTAAAGAATTATTTTTACTGAAATTTTAGTAGTACTGCAAAGTGCCCATCTATGGTAAATGCCTTAAGTACAAATAGTTAATATTGGCTTATGGTAACTAAAATAAGATATATAAATTTGTGACTCGATTGCATTTAAAAATCTATGGAAAACTGCATCTATAGTAGTGGAATTGTTAGTTGTGGGGGTTTGTGGAGAATTGCTCATATGCAAGTGGAAAACGTCAAATAAAAATTTTGATAAAGCTTGCGACTGTGGGTTTGCACAATTTGTATTAAAATCTCCACCCATAATAATTGGCATGAGATGGAGATTGTTACCCAATTGTCGTGCACCAGTTTCAGTGTAAGGCAACAGTACGTAATGAAGATATGTTATAATCTTAATTTATATTGGAATCTAATAGAAATTTTATTAGAATTAACATTACCTCCATTCAGCTTGGATACACTTTGTGTTGTTTTATGTTCTGAGTTATAATTTTTTTGGTGTTTTGTAAAATATTTTATTATTTTGTATTTGTTGCGGTTGACAAGTTATTAATCAGCTGTTTACTGAAATGTAATGCATGTAGTTATTTTACAGCAATGGTTTTCGAAAATTAGTAGCTACTATTGCACACTAGATGGTGCTTATATGCAGCTGTTAAGTATGAATGACAATCTCAAAGATGAAGAAAACTTTTAGTTTTTAGTTTTCCTTATATTTGACAAGTTTAGTTTTTAGTTTTCCTTATTTTGCTTTGTTTTAGTAAATTTTTTATTAAAAGTGCAAAAAATCTTTTTAAAAGTTATTAAACTTAAATGTTTTTGTATTCATTTTATTTATTTGTTTTCATATGCCTACGATAACATAAAGTAGCGTTCACAATGGCAGCAACGAATTTGTAATTCAAGCCTTCTCGTTCCCACTCACAGTATTGCATATAATGCGCTCTCATGTTTTTCGTGAAATTGGAATTCAAATTTGTCATAGAAGTAGGTTCTACTTCTACTTCAAATTGGAATTTGTTCGAATCAGTTTATTCTACTGACCGCTAGGGGCGCTCTACTTAAAATTTTGTTTTAAAACTTGAAAGTGTGAATGAAAATGTAAACGTTTTGTATCAAACCAAACATTTTAATAAATAATATTATCTGTAGAATCTGCCAATAACAATAATTTCACATATAATTATAATTTTTTATTACCAAGAATACAACACTGTCGCTGGCTTTCGAACAAATCAGCTGATGCAAATGTGAAATGTGTAGTTGTTTGTAGTAAGTGTAGTTCGCGCCAATTTTATTAATAAACAAAAGAAAAAAGTTTAAAAAAAGCTGACATTTTCAGGTTTATCGAAACCGTCCAAGGCCATGACATATTATGGAACATGAGTTTCTGAACATTTCTATAAAAAAATTTGAAAACATTTCTAAAGAAAAATTTGAAAATATTGCTATAGAAAACTCTTAAAATATTTCTATAGAAAAATGTTAAAACTTTCCTATAAAAAAATTTGAGAACATTTCTATAGAAAAATTTCAAAAAATTTCTATAAAATAATTTTAAAACAATTCTATAGAAAAATTTTAAAAGATTTCTATAAAATTTTACAATTTTTCTACAGAAAAATTTTAAAACCTTTCTACAGAAAAATGTTAAAACTTTTCTAAAAAAAAATTTTAAAACATTTCTATAGAAAAATTTGACAACTTTTCTATAGAAAAATTGTAAAACTCTTCTATAGAAAAATTTGAAGAGTTTTCTAAAGAAAAACACTTAATACTTTTTGCTCCGGGTAGTGGTACAAATCTGAGGTCTGTGTCTCACACTTAATTTTTCTATTTTTTACTGTTTGCTTTTTCGTTTGTAGTGCAATTCTCCATGGTTTTCAATCCCCAAATATGTATACTGCTGTATAATGTATACAATGTTGCCAGTCAGCTGTTTTTTCGAACTTATTCGAACAAACTTGTTGCTTGCATTGTGAACGCCTGTTGAATTTGTTGCTATCATTATGGACGAGCCTTAATGTACGACAATTAGTGAAAATTAGCTACTATTGCACACTAGATGGTGTTGAGTATATTGTATGCAGCGTATGAGTACACTAATACACTCATACATAGCTCACACCGATTTGATAACGCTTTACGATTGGTCAACGATTACATCGCACATCTTACTCTAAATTTGTGATTGTATTGTGAGAATGAATTTTACCCCCAGCGTATAGATGTTTACACATCAAAAAATACCTTCTCTTACAAAAACTACCTTTTCTTACAAAAATTCCTTTTCTTGAAAATAAAGCATCACCTTTTCTTTTGTTTTCTTGAGATAAGTAGCCTTCCTGAAAGTAAGTAGATTTTCTTAAAAAAATAATCTTATCCTAAAAAGAGTACCTCTTCTTTAAAAAGTACCTGTTCTAAAAAAAGTATTTTTTGTAAAAAAAATCCAAACTCTTAAGCGTTTTCTTAGCTTAGTGACGGCGACATTATCGAGTATTCATCCATGAAAAAGCTTCTCAAAATACCGTTCGGAGCGGGAGTTAAACTTTAGAAGCCAGTCAGTGAGTGTAAAACTAGAACGTGCACAGCTCACTGTTTTGTGAGAAGCTCTCCCTAATCCTTTCACGGGATTTAACGGGAAACTATTTTTTTTACTTTAATAAAAGAAGTGCCTCTCATCAATGAAAGAACCTTTTCGGGCAAATATAATACATATTCTTACAAAAGGGGCCAAAAAATATACTTTTTTTTTAAAAAAAATACATTCAATAAATAAAAAATTTCTTAACAAAAGTTTATCATTTTACAAGAACCATTTAAATTACAGTATTTTTCAACCGGCGCCTTAGGTGTGTTGGAACTAACTAGTACATAATATATAGCGAAAGGAACTGCGTTCCAACCGGGTGTCCCCTGACTCCTCATGTAATTTTTTGATTATGTTTCACAAATGTTCCGTCGTTCCGATTTTCTCAGTAATGTCTCGGACAGACAAAGGTCTTCACTTTGTTCCCTTTCCAGTTTCTTCCCTCAAAATCGCACATATTCATATATACGAAACACATTCGCAAAAACCAAAGTAACCGTCCGAGCCTTTGTTTATTCACTTTTTACTGATTAAGCGTTTTTGATATCCTGTGTCCGTTGCACCATTGACGATTGAATACATGAAACTTCATCTGAAATTTACACGTACATTTAGGAATATTTATGAATCACTGACTGAGAGAATATTGCAAAAATACATATAAACACTTACAAGATAAACTCTCTCGTTGTCCCTCTCGTATTCGCTGGCCCTCGAAAGAGTATGAACAGTTCCACAAACACAGCTGTATTTGTATGACAAGCACAGATATATTTGGGTCGCAAAGAATAGCAAGGGCAATGTTTTTGCACAGAAGTATAACGTATTTGCGACAAGCTCAAACCACATATTATATTTGAATCCAAACAACAAAAACCTATAAATTGTTGAGTGTGTAGTTGCCTATGTTAGTTATCTAAAGTAGGTAACTATATTGGGCACCTACCGGGTTAGGATCTCCGGCTAAACTCTGACTAGTTGGTGGCGGATAGCTGGACGATCTTCAGATATGAATGTTAGCTGCAGAGACTGAGGGCAGACTCCGAGACCATACAATTAAATGTTCGAAAAAGATTCTGCAACATGGCGAAAGGATGTCGCAATTTTTTAGCTGTCTTCCCAGTGGCTTTACTCCCAGAAGTTGTAAAATCAGGAGAGTAACCCCCCCACAGTTCCCATATTATATTTCGCCCAATGATGTCTATGTCGTCAGCATAAGCCAGCAACACATGGCTTTCGTGTTAATGGTCTAGTTCGTACTTACTGCAGCCTTTCTCATTATTATCTCCATTAAGATGTTGAAGAGATGGCACGAAAGTGTGTCGTCTTGTCTAAGTCCTCGCTTGGTACAGAATGGTTCAGTGAGGTCTTTCCCCACTTTCACTGCTGATTTGGTGTAGGTCAGCGTCATTCTACAGAGGCGGATCAGTTTTGCCGGAATACCAAGTTCAGAAATAGCTTCGTACACTTTTCCCCGTATGGGGCTATCGAAAGCAGTTTTGTAATCGCCAAAAAGGTGGTATGTATCGATTTGTTTTTCGTGGGCCTTTTCCAGGATCTGGCGTAGCGTGAATATTTGGTCAGTCGTAGACTTGCCTGGTATAAAACCACACTAATAAGGTTCAATCAGGTTTTCAATAATTGGCTTTAGCCTTTCACATAATACGCTCGACAAGACCTTGTGCGCGATGGATAAAAGAAGACTGATACCTCGATAGTTGGAACAGACACAGGGATCACCCTTTTTGAATACAGGACATAATACACTGAGACTCCAATCGTCGATCATATACTCCAATTCGAAAATCATATCATTTATTATTATTATTTTTAAGGATATTAACACAAATTACGTAAAATCCGATTGACTGGTTAAACGACGTCAAATAAATGGTTATCGGTTTGTTCGAAAATTATCTTTTTTAAAAACCCGGCACACGGTTAATAGAAAAAAACCCGGTTAACTAGTTTCCCCGGTGTTTCGATTTCGGTTTTGGACACTCTAATCATCAGTCTCCTGCCAGACCCACTGTATAATAGTCATGGGTCGCCTCGTGTATCGCAAAAATACACGAATTCAATTTATGAACTTTAGATATCTAACCGGAGGGAGAAAAGCTGAAAATCGAACTGGTTGGAGAAACATGTTACCCTCATTTTGTTAACCTCATTTGCACGTTTGGGTTGTACAAGGCTACCTAAGTAAGTACGTAACTAAAGGTATTTGAAACAAAATATGAAATATTTCATTTATTTCATTTTTAACCACTTTACCAAAAATAAATACAAAAATAATTTTGCATTAAAAAAATCCAATTTTATTTCAAAATTATTTTGCATTACAAGTAAAAAAAATATTTTAAGAGGGGGGCGGGGAAGGGGGGGGTTTAGTCCCGGTCAGAATGAACCAATGCGATAGGTATTCGAAGACGTACTCCAAGGAATTCGAAAAATAGGACGACCAAGATTTCGCCGGGAAGGACCAGGTGAACGACTTCCTGCGGGAGGTAGGGGTTACCAACGGGGTGAGAAAAATGTAAGGTCGAGCTGGTTGGAGAAACATGTTTTCCTCTTATAGTACGGCCCTTGATCCATCTGGGTTGTTTTAGGCCACCTAAGTAAGTACAAGCTGAAAGATTTGTCTTTTTCGTAGTTTGAATGCAAATATAACGTGTTTGTAGCTTGCCGCAAATATAGTGTAATTGTGTGTTTGTGCGTTTGCTTTTCAATATAACATGTTTGGGACACAACGATTAATAGGTTATAATAAATGTAGTTGTGACCTAAATGTGGAGTTGTTTGTAGCTTGCCGCAAATCTAATGTACTTGTGTTCAAATATATCGTGTTTGCTGTTCAATATAACATGTTTGGGACACAACGATTAATAGGTTACAATAAATGTATTTGTGACCTAAATGTGGAGTTGTTTGTTGTTGTTTGTAGCTTGCCGCAAATATAATGTACTGGTGTAAAAACATACTGTGTTTGCTATTCAATACAACATGTTTGGGACACAACGATTAATAGGTTATAATAAATGTATTTGTGACCTAAATGTGGAGTTGTTTGTAGCTTGCCGCAAATATAATGTACTTGTGTTCAAATATATCGTGTTTGCTATACAATATAACATGTTTGGGACACAAAGATTAATAGGTTACAATAAATGTATTTGTGACCTAAATGTGAAGTTGTTTGTTGTTGTTTGTAGCTTGTCGCAAATATAATGTACCTGTGTAAAAACATACTGTGTTTGCTATTCAATACAACATGTTGGGGACACAACGATTAATAGGTTATAATAAAGGGTTTTTCAACAGAGACGCTACAAAAGTAAATCGATAGGGACAGCAAACGACGCCATATTTTTTCCCGCTCTTTTGACACTTCTCTTCAGTAAGGTTTGCCATTTCATCATGGAAAGATATACGAGCCAACAACGAGTCGAAATTATTAAAATTTACTACCGAAATTTGGAGTCAGTGGCCTCAACTTTAAGAGCGGAATTCATCGGAAAATCATTTTCAGCGATGAGGCTCATTTCTGGCTGAATGGCTTCGTCCATAAGCAAAATATGCGTTATTGGTCAGACAGCAATCCACACGTAATCCATGAGTCATCATTGCATCCCGAAAAAATTACGGTTTGGTGCGGTTTATGGACCGGCGGCGTCATTGGGCCGTATTTCTTTCGTGATGATCAAGACCGGCACATTACTGTGAATTCGAATCGCTACTGTTCAATGATAACCGAATATTGTTGGCCCCAATTGGATAATATGGACTTGGAGGACATGTGGTTCCAACAGGACGGCTCCGCAAGCCACACAGCGAATGCCACAATCAATTTATTGGAAACCAAGTTTAGTGAACGTGTTATCTCGCGAAATGGCCCAGTCGATTGGCCGCCTCGGTCGTGCGATTTGACGCCGTTAGATTATTTCCTGTGGGGCTACGTCAAGTCTATGGTCTATGCCAACAAGCCAGCGACGATTGATGAACTTCGTACGAATATCGAACGTGAAATTGCAGCAGTATCGGCCGATTTATTCTTGAAAACCGTCGAAAATTGGGTTCAGCGTCTGGACTTCTGCAAGCGTGCCCGTGGTGGCCATGCAAAAGAAATCGAGTTCCATACATAATGGCATCGAACGTACTTTGACAGGAATAAAGAATTTCATTGGTATCTAAAACCGGTTTTGTTTTATTTAAAAATCTTTTGTAGCGCTCTTATTGAAAAAACCTTTATATGCATTTGTGACCCAAATGTGGATTTGTTTGTTGAAAACAGCTGAAAGCACTGCTGCCTGTTACAATAAAGAAACAAAAAGCTGCAGATCTTCAATATACGAAAACAATGCTTGCAAACATGTACATGTTGCCTGCAATATTTTGCTGGGGCCGATATTTTTCGGCGTGTAAGTAAGTGAATACCACTATGTGAATGAAATTCTATGTGTGAAATATATCACAGTGGTTCAAGTCTCCTTATTCAAAATGTAGCAGCTTTTATCGCCATCTTACAGATAAGAACCCCAACACCCCCATTTCATTAAGATAAAAAATACATTTTATAAACTCTCAAATAATGTGTCAACAAGCCGTATGATGCTAAATTATTTTACATTAAAGAGCTCTAGATGATATATAACAAAAAAAAACTCCAATTTATTTTAATGGGGTCAATCTAAAATTCACCAAGTCCCATTTACTTTAAAAAAAGGTGTTTATAATTAACATTATAACCGAAGTTACAGAAAAATAGGGTTATGATAAATTGGCCTAACCTTTTTAATTATTTACTTCCTACTTAACTTCCGGTTGGTAAACATTTCCTATAAACACAACCTTTCAGCGAGCAACCTTTTTTATATTGGTGGCGAAAAACAATTTTGTTAAAATTGAAACAAAACATAAACACTTTGCTAAGTTTTATAGGTCTACTAACGTCACATTTTCATTCGGGGGTCAAATTTCATTATCTCAACACCAGCTGAGTTTCACTTTTAATTATTGGCCACCAAGTGAGAGAGAGAGAAGCGAAAAAGAAAATATACAATTACAACAAACTAAAACGGATTGAAGGAGAACCCACAAAAAAAAGATACCTAGAACTGCAGTTCATTTTCGTAATCTGGTCAATTTGGCTTTGCCAATTTCTACTTCCACTAAGGTCAGATAAGAAGCACATCCTCCCGCTTGGTTTGTGTGTGGAAACAAACTTTGAGATTTTTAGCACATATATCCTTATTCCTGCATCCTTCCGTTTCCCCCCCTGCACGTAACCACAAAGTTTTATTTTTAATATTTAATTTGTGCATGTAACACTGTGTGACATTTGTCGCATAAACTTAATTAAAACTGTTATCTTTTCGGGTACAAAACATGTCCGATTTGCCACCTCCCAGTGTTCCAAATGGATGCGAAAAATGGGGATAAAAAATGAAGAGTATTAAAAAAAGTGCGAAGGAGACTCAAAAAATGTGCAAACTTCGGTTGGTTTAAATGATTTTACATGTTGCCATACACAAAGTCATAAAATCTTGTGCTTTATGACTTAAGTCAGTTTGTTTGTACATTTTCAGAGTTTCTTTCTTGGTTTTCATGGTTTTCCTTTGGATGTTAATACTGTTATTTAATTATATAGTTAAGGGTCATAATTCAATGATTTTAATACTCTTTGTATGAGTCCTTTTCTTACAGACACAGAGTGTTTGTATGGAACCTAGAGGAAAATTATCACCACAAAAAACAAAAAAAAATATTCACTTAATATCGTTGGTGTTGGAAGTCAATAATGAAAGTTAATAAGACTAAACTGGCTTTGACAAAAGCTACTTTGCCCAAAATTTATTATCATCTATTTTAAACAAAGAAAAGGAGTCATTAATTTGCCAGAGGGTTTGAATTTATGGCTTCGAGGAAACATATCGGGCCAAATTATCCTAAGACTCATTTTACAGGAAAATGTTTATTTTTTGATTAATTTCAAATACGTGCATAAAACTAAATACATACATTTTGATGCCAGAATTAAAAATTACATCCTAGTTAAACAATTGCTATAAACAAATTGAATTTTTTTTTGCGGTAGAGCGCACAGTGGGACCGAAAGTGATTGTAATATCAGAATTTATAAACTATTTTATTTCAGTATTTGAATTTTATGACCGATTTTCTCAGTATTTAGTAAATGCATGAGAAATACATACTACAAGCTTACAAGGTTAGGAACAATTTCCTAGTTGAAAAATGGTTGGGTTTTGTTGGAAATAATACACAATTCAGTTCAACACACACTCACTGGCATGACTAGTTTCAATCTCCGTGACAAGTTCATCGTCAGATGCATAACTACTGTGCCTGAATTGATACCATCGAAAGATCATAAATCGTATATGTTACTTTACTTTTATTGACTATATAACAACCTCATGAGGTCAGACGTCTTATAAATATTAATTAAACAAACAAATTAAACAAATTTCAACATATTCTTTCAACTGGCTCTATCCTTCGCCTTTTCTCGCCAGTTGGTAACACCAAGGATACGGAGGGATTCTTCTGCCTGGTCTTCCAGCGGAGTCTTGGTCGTCCTCTTTTCCTGCTTCCATCGGGTACGCTATCGAAAACCTTTCGCGCTGGCTCATCTTCATCCATTCTGATAACATGGACTAGCCAACGCAATTGCCCCACTTTGTTTCGTCTAGCTATGTCCACGTCAGAATAGAGATTATATAGCTCTGCGTTCCAGCGACGTCGGTACTCGCCGTTTTCCCTAACAGGACCTTATATTTTACGGAGAATATTTTTCACGAAAACTCCCAGGTGTTTTTCATCCGCTTGCGATATGGCCCAAGTTTCGGAGCCATATGTCAAGACAGGTAAAATGAGAGTCTGATATGGCTGGACTTTTGTCCGTCGAGAGAGGGTTGTGTTCCTAAACTGCTTGCCGAGCCCAAAATAACATCTATTTGCAAGCACAATTCTCCTATCTACCTCCAGGCTGACGTTGTTGTCCTTGTTCACGGCGGATCCAAGGTAGACAAATTCATCTACCACTTCAAAATTAAATCGGTTGTCAACGTTCACTTGCGGACCAAGTCGAGAGGTTTCTCTAGTCGTTGACACCATCAATTTTGTCTTGCCCTCATTAACAGCAAGACCCATCTTCGCTGATTCCTTTTCGATTCTTGAAAATACTGCAGTAACCTCTCGCAAATTTCGCCCAATGATGTCTATGTCGTCAGCATACGCCAGAAACATATGGCTTTTCGTGTTAGTGGTCTTGTTCGTACTTACTGCAGCCTTTCTCATTATTATCTCCATTAAGATGTTGAAGAGATTGCACGAAAATGTGTCGCCTTGTCTAAGTCCTCGCTTGGTACAGAATGGTTCAGTGAGGCCTTTCCCCACTTTCACTGCTGATTTGGTGTTGGTCAGCGTCATTCTACAGAGGCGAATCAGTTTTGCCGGAATACCAAGTTCAGATATAGCTTCGTACAGATTTCCCCGTATGGGGCTATCGAAGCAGCTTTGTAATCGACAAAAAGGTGGTATGTATCGATTTGCTTTTCGCCGGTCTCAGGATTATTAGGTAACCCTGTCACTGAAGCTCTTCGAAGTAGTGGACATATTCTTCTGTCCTTTGAAGGCGGATGAGCCGAAACACCTGGCCAACGGCGGATCAAAATTAAAGAAACCAAAATCCAGGTTCGACACACTGCATTCTGGTCAGCGTCTGATTCATAATGGGCGGCTGAAACATAATCATCCTGACAGTAGGTAAAATGCAAACCACGGTGGGCTGGGTTTGCCACCCGCCACCGATATATTGGCAATGAAAATACACAGAAAATCGTATATGTACAAACTCATTTATGCAATTTACACATGCGAATTAGTATCGATCGAAGATCCCTAAGTATCAACACACACTGAAGGGTCTATAATTTCAACACAAGAACAGAGAGTTTTTTTCCACCATGTTCTTCTTTACCTCATATGTACCCGCATTGTTACAGTGCTTTGCGGTGAGTTCTACTCTATATCACAGAGTTGTATTTTTCCACGCTATAGCTTTTTTTAATAGTTTTTGCTGTGTTAACATCTATAGGCACGGGTACGGCAATGCATCAAACTGCACACATGCAAAACACACAGCGTTAGCATCACATAAATGGTTGTTGTACAACAATTGTCTCTGCCTGAGAATAAGCATGATGGTATTGATGTAGCGGCAGCGAAAAAACAAGCAGGTCGTCGTCGCCAAAGAGTATTGAATAGTATAGAGAAGTCATGGAACGAATTGTATGACTCAAAAGCACTGGCGGCACTGGCGAATGATTCCAAACGTATTACATTCTGTTTGTCATAACTTGGTCCATTCACAATTTTGATGTGAAACATGTTATGCCTTTTGAAACATGAATGCCTTTTGTATTGTTTTATGTATTAGCATTGTCGAAATGGTGTATTTATATTGAAATATTCTACAAACAGAATTAGACCCGCTTATGCTCTTTTATTCAGACTCCCTACATGAGAGCGGAAAAGATTGCAATAAGTTCTCTATACTATTCAATTCTTTTGTCGTAGCTCTGTTTATGACAAAACAAAAACAATTATATCAGTGAGGTAAATATTGCTTTATTTATATTAACAATATTGCATCTAATGATAAAGCAGATGTAAGAAAACAGAAACAGCAATAGCAAAAGAGCCTTCAGCACACAAACCATTATTTTTTTTTATTTTCCAATTTTTACTAATGTGTTCATAGAAATCGAACAGGTACCGTGTAACAAAAACGTGTTAACACATAGCCCATGAGTTCGAAACCCATTGATTTTTTTGGAACGAACTTCCTCATAGCACGTTGCGGGATGGGGGCTAAATGAAAAAATTTTAAACATCTTTTCTTAACCGTATTATGTCATAACCCAGTGTACAACCCAGTATTATTCTGCATACTTTTAGGATTTGGTAATTATTACTAAATTTGTACAGTCAGGGACGTATATGAGGGTTGTGTTCATTCATGTTGGCTTTGGGATAGTCATGCCGATGTGAAGTGAGCTGGCTTCAATGGAAGGCACTATAACATAATTACGGCTTGGGAAAGCGGTCGTCGCTGAACATGTTGGAAGTGTAGGGAATTCCAAGAAAGGATTTCAAAATTCAAATTCTGATTTTGTCTGTATTAGTTTGAAACTTAAATCGTTGGAGGATATGTTTGATACTTTTAAATGGCCTGAGGACATCTCGGAACAAAAGCTTCTAGTGATCGTAATTTAATTATAATTAACTCTTTACTTGGATAATTTGGACAGTCTTTTCTTATATCCGAAACAGTCGTCGTCTGTTGTTCCTTCATTCACAGAAGTCAGGGACAGTAATCATTATGAGTTTTACTATAAAAATGATACACTAATGATTATATTATTAGTTTTAAGAACTGTTTTCAATTGTAATGACTAAATTTGAGTAATATTAAAAAAATCAGCCCATAACTATTATTTTTTAGGAAAGAAAATCATAAATAATTATTTTTGTTTCAGAACGTTTATTGAATTCAAGTAATTATAAAAAATGTAGTACCATTGTAAACAATAACAATTTAATAATTTATATTTTTTTATATGCATTGTCCACAGATCGGGCTCAGGAGTATATTTAATAAACATCTATAAACATCATTATAAATTCAATTTGTTGAAATCAATTTATCATTCATATAAGATAGCAATATACTAACTAGTACATAATATATAGAGAAAGGAACTCCGTTCCAACTGGGTGTCCCGTGACACCTCATGTGATTTTTTTTTTTAATTATCAATTATTTACTTACTTATTCGGTATCGAATAACCCCAGGGGTTCAGGGACCTTACAAAACGAAGCTAACTTATTTCGCCAACCAGTTCGATCTTTTTCTTATGTCCCTAGTTACCAATACTAAGTATACACAGGGATTTGTAAACTTGATCACTCCAGCGGATTCATGCTCGTCCTATTTCGCGTCTTCCTTCGAGTTCGGTTTCGAAAACCCTTCGTGCTATTTCGTTTCCATCTATTCTACTGACATGGCCTAAGCCATCGCAAGCGCGTTCTCTTGAACCCCTTAACTATGTCAATGTCGGGATAAGGCTCATACAGCTCATGGTTCATGCGTCGCCGTTACTCGCCGTTGTGCGCTATAGGATCATAAATTTTTCGGAGTATTTTTCTCTCGAAGGCTCCTAGAGATGTTTCGTCTGCTTGCGTTAAAACCCAGGATTCTGCACCATAAAGCAAGACAGATTGTATGAGAGTCTGGTATAGTTGGATTTTCATTACTCGAGAGAAGGCTTTATCTCAAAAGTGCTTGCTTAGCTGGTTTAAAAAAAAAAAAAAATGGTTTCCCATTACATCCCATGAAGGGACTGGGGAGAACTTCTCACAATCACTGAGCTGTGCGCTTTCCAGTTTTCATTCACTGATTGGGACCTACAGTTTTACACCGATTCCGAACGGTAATTTGAGAAGCTTTTTCATGGATAGATACTCGATAGTGTCGCCGTCACTATGCGAGGTGACCGCCGCCGAAAGAAATTGTAAGGTGGTCAGAGCCGGGTTCGAACCCAGGATCTCATGTACAAGAGCCGCGCACACTAACCATTGCACCAACGACGGCTTGTTTAGCCCAATATATATTCACAAGCACATTTCTCCGCTTGATATCAAGGCTGACGTTGTTGTTTTTGTTTACGGCAGATCCGAGGTATATAAATTCGTCCACTACCTCGAAGTTATAACGGTTATCAACGTTAACGCTTTGGTCTAATCGCGTGGAGGCCCTGTTCGTTGAAACCATTAATTTTGTCTTGTCCGCATTTACTTTCAGACCCACTTTTGCTGACTCCTTCTCAATTCCCGAAAAGAATGCAGTAGCTTCCCTCAATGTGCGCTCCATTGATATCTACATCCTAAGCATACACGAGCAGCATGTGACTTTTGTTGCTGATGGTTCTATTCATGTTGACTGCAGCTTTTCTAATAATGACCTCCTTTAATATGTTAAAGAGATCGCACGATACGGCGTCGTCTTGCCTGAGGCCTCGATTTGTTTGGAAGGGTTCGGTAGGATCGTTACCAACTTTCACTGCGGATTTGGTATTCGTCAAAGTAATCGTGCAAAGGCGTATGAGTTTTTCAGGAATTCCATGCTCAGATATTGCTTCGTAGAGTTTCTCCCGTATCGTGCTATCGAAGGCCGATCGATAAATATATGATAGGTGTCGATTTGTTTTTCATGGGTCTTCTCCAGAATTCGGCGTAGCGTGAAAATCTGGTCAGTTGTTGATTTTCCAGTACTTAAGCCACACAGGTATTGTCCAATCAGGTCAGCGATAATTGGTTTTAGGCTTTCTCACATTATGCTTGATAGAACCTTGTACTGTATGGATAAAAGGCTTATTCCATGGTAGGTGGCACAGAGAATCGGGTCACCTTTTTTTAAGTATTGGGCATAGTACACTGAGACTCCAATCGCCGGGAATGCATTCATCTAACCAAATTTTTCTAATGACCTGATGCATGCACCTTATCAGCTCATCACAACCAGCCTTAAATAGCTCCGCCGGTAATCCATAGGCTCCTGCAGCTTTGTTGTTCTTTCTTGTAGCCGGGCAATAGCTATTCTGATCTTTTCTTGATTAGGAGAGGGGCAATCGACGACGTCATCTCAATTTTGGACGATTGTCTCTTCGTCATTGGATATCCAGGTACCAGTAGCGCGGAGAATTTATCTCTCTATATTCCCAACATGCTCAGCACATTTGCAATGAGATTTCCATTCTTGACTTTACGGATGGGGGCCTCGAACCATGTCCATTAATTCCGATTTTGACTTTTTGGTACAACTTTCCGGCTTCATTCATACTTCTGTATGTCTCAAATTTGTCACATACGGTTTACCTCCTTTCATTTTTCCGTATTCCGTTCAGTCGCAGCCCGCGTTGCAATTGACTGAAGCATTACCATACGCGCAGCGTACTTTTCATCATTTGCCATGCGAAGTCTTCATCGTACCATGGTTTGTTTGTTGCGAAGCGGTTTTTCAAAACCAAGTGCGGATGTTGCCTCGGTTTTTACGGAATTGGAAATTGATTTCTTCTGCGCTTCAGAATCGTCGTCGGGAGGAGGTGGGTTTTGTGCCAAAAGTCGCGAGAGCTTCCTTGAGCAGGCTGTGGCTACCTCTGGTACTTGCAGCTTTCCGATGTATAGCTTTCTGTGCGTCTGGTTTCGTACGATTTTCGCGCTACTTAATCTTGTGCGCACCTTTGCTGCTATCAGGTAGTGATCAGAATCGATGTTAGCTCCTCTAATCACTCGTACGTCCATTATACTTGATGAGTGCTTTCCATCAATTGGTTCTTCGATCTTTGATCAGGGGATAACCAAGTAGCCTTGAGGATGTCTTTATGCTGGAATCTTCTACCACTAATAATCATCCTTTTTTGCCGCGGCAAAGTCAATCAGTCTTATATCGTTGCCGGAACTGTCAGCATGTAGACTGGACGAAACACATTCTCCCTGCCTACTTTGACATTAAAATTTCCTAGAACAATCTTAATCTCATGCCCTGGCGGTCAGACGGTCAGACCCATAGAATATGTCTGTGGCATCATCATCTTTTGTGGCTATACGTTCACTGACTGGATTGAAGCTAGAGACTAAATTTAAAAAAAATCAATCGAAATTTAAAAATTCTACTTGAAATTTGAAATACATCAATTGAAATTTGAAAATTCTATTTGAAATTTGAAATTCATCAATTCAAATTTAAAGAACATAAACTGAAATTAAAGAGACATCAATTGAAATTTAAAATATATCAATTGAAATTTAAAACACATCAATTGAAATTTGAAATACATGAATTAAAACTTAAAACACATCAAATCAAATCTAAAATACAAAAATTGATATCTAAAAATCGAATACATAAAATCGGTTAATAGTTTTTAAATTTCCAGTGACGAACTTTAAATTTCAATTGATGTCTTTTAAATTTCAATTGATGTTTTTTTAAATTTCAGCTGATGCTTGTTAAATTTCAAATATAATTTTCAAATTTTAATGGCTGTATTTCAAACTTCAAATAAAATTTTAAATTTTCAATTAATATTTTTCAAAATTAAATTAATATTTTTCAAATGTCAATTGAAAATGGAGAATGTGTAATAGTCTATTGTCAACTACAAAGCCGTAACAAAATTCATGTTTTTTCTCGTGGCCTGTCTATCGCATTTCCTGGAGAGCGGTAATATCAGCCATATAACTTTCGAGGACATCTGCTAATTGGATATTTGCACCGGATGTATATACAGGTCTTACATTCCAGGTGCATATCCGTAAATCGTGGTCCTTATAACGTTTGAGAGGGTTGTTAATATATATAATAATAATAATATATAAAGTTTTCCACGATCTTCAATTGAAATTCTTCTTATTCTTTAAACGAGCTTAAGATCTTTTATTTGTTTTGCTTATTTATCTCCAATATTTCGTCTCCACATTGGGCGACTTCTTTAGGGAACAAATATTATATTTATGTTTTGTACCCTGAGGAAGTCGCCCAATGTGGAGACGACATATTGGAGATAAATAAGCAAAACAAATAAAATATCTTACGCTCGTTTACACTATAATATTAAAGTTTAATAAAAAAAAATCTTCTCTTAAAAAACCTTTTCTTACAAAAATTCCTGTCCTTAAACATACCTTTTCTTAAAACTAAAATAATCCTTTTTCTTTTCGTTTCTTTTCTTGAGGTAAGTAGCCTTTCTTAATATAAGTACATTTTCTTAAAAAAATAACCCTTTCCTAAAAAGAGTGCCACTTCTTTAAAACCTGTTCTTAAAAAAATACTTCTTTGTAAAAAAAATTCATACTCTTATGGATTTTTCTTACAAAATGTACTACTTCTTAAAAACAGGACCTTTTTTAAAAAAAGTTAACTTTAAATAAAAGAAATACCTCTCTTTGAAAAGGAACTTTTTCGGGAAAATATAATACATATTCATACAAAAAGACATTCTATAAAAAAATGCTCTTAAAAATAGTTTATCACTTTACAAAAAGTCTCTTTTCTTAAAGATCCATTAAAATTATCGTATTTTTCAACGGGCGTCTTAGGCGTGTTGACACTGACTAGTTCATAATATAGCGAAAGGTACTTCGGAACATGGAACACCTCATGGAACAAGGAACAACTCATGTAATTTTTATTTGCCGATTTTTTTCACAAATTTCGTGTGTCAAATTGAATTGAATTAAAAGTAACTGTATCGTATTTTTGTGTTCAAATAAGGGCTTAATTGATATTTTTTGGCAATAATTTTTGATGTGTCTGTTAGCAGAAATCCATAAATAAATCAACAATCAGTATTCACAATCGAAAAATAGGTACAATACGTTCAAAGGAAAATTTACTCAACGATGATTTAGGATATTTGGATAGCTTCAACAAATTTATTAATCCATCCGTACAATTAGCCTTAAATCTACTTTCAGCGAGAGTGTATTTTCAATTTCGTTTAGAACCAAAGAAACTAAATTGTAATTTATGCTTGAAAAATGATTTTAAACGAGAATAACTACTCATGCGGTATTTTTTTCTTTAGTTTTTTATAATAATATCGACCTCAAAATTCAAAAAGATTGAATTTAGAATATAAATCTTATACTTCTCCATTTCGTTATAAAAGGCGAAACCGGTTATTAACCGGTTTCTACGCCTCGGTTTAACTGAAATCCGACTTTGATAAAATTTGAATATTCGAAGAAACCAAAATTTTTAAAAAACAGTTTTTGAAAACACTAATACATATCCTTTCGCCTTAGGATTACAAGGCGTAAGAATGCACATTTTCATTTTAAAATAAAATCGTATTTTTTGAGATAGTTGTGAGTTTTGTATAGGATTGTAAAGAAGACATGTTTCGATTAAATATGGAATAAAATATCCGTCAAATGCTACACACGGCTCTGATGACAGGTAATTCATTACTCTTTTCATGAAATTTTCCATGTGAGATGTGGCTGTATCTCACCGATGACACCTTAGATCTCGGATTCGAGCTCAGGAATTGTTTTTGGTTTATTCACATAAATCCAAGATTTCACAAAACCCCAAAGAAAGAAATCGCATGGCGTTAAAGCGAATAATTTTGGTGGCCAGTTGATATCAGAATTTCTTACGACAATTTGATCTGGAAATCGTTCCTGCAATAAATCGACTATTTCATGCACGGTGTGGTAGGTGGAGACATCTTGCTCAACCACTTGTCGAATAGATCCATGCCGTCCAGTTGAGGCCAAAGGAAATCCGTCATCATGTTCCTGTAACGAATGGCGTTCACAATCACTGCAATTTCGATCTCATCTTCAAAAAAAGTAATGAGCAATCATGCCGCCTGACTTAAGTCCGCACCAGGCAGTTGCTTGTTGTGGGGGCATTTGTTTCTCATTGAAGGTACAGGAAATTAACACTAAACATCATGTAATAAAAAGTATAATGAAATCATTCCATGAGGATTTTCTGAGCCCCGAATTCGAAAATGTTGTATATTCCCTAAGCCATTCACATGGAAATGCGCTTCATCGGAGAAGATGACTTTTTTGAAAAATTGGTATAGACTTCACTTTGCTCCATTACCCATTGAACGAATTACTGGCGCTTTCCATGGTCTGCTAGTTTCAGCTCCTAAGTAAGCTGAATTTTGTACGCATGAAGGTGTAGGTCGTTTCTCAAAATTCGCCGCGTAGTGCTTCGAGAAATTTGAAGCTGTTGAGAACGATGTCGAATTGATGATTTCGCTTTTTCGCGACAATCTCGTTTACAGCAAAAATGTTTTGAAGATAACGACCGGTATTTTGACGCACAGGAGTCTTACTGTCCGTAACCGACCTAGTTTCTTCAAACTTTTTGACCACTCGACTCAGAATTCTTCGAAGTTTTCGAGACGTCTCAGCATAACATTCCAAGTTTTTACAATAAGTTTTCACAATTACTTTATAACGCATTCTTCTTTCGTAAAGCGCTTAATTTTTTTTTCATATTTGTCCGAAATTATTGAATTTTCATCACTTTCTCTGAGAAGAGAAAGCCCCATTTTGCGGAGAACACTACGTTTACTGGTGGTCACATTACACTGTGTGTAATTTTTTTAAGTCATGGTAATATAACCATATACGAGCACCACTACGAGATAAAAGACAAAAAAAAAGACCCGTGTCTGCCAGTTTTGCCCAAGGTCATGCACAAAAGTGATCATTTTGTCAGGCCCATATCTTGCAAACCGTTCAGAATTTTGATTTACTCTCTGAGAGAAAGTTGTAGCTCTTGCCATAGGGAACATATAAAATCAAAAAACTTCATCTTCAATGTCAAAATCGCAAAAAAAAACTATAAAAAATTAAATTTTTTTACCATCTTTTCCACTGTTCACGTCCACAGGTAGAAAAAGCTAATAATGGAGGGTAGTCTGGCAGCAACGTGCCTGTGGATACCGTAAGTTCTGAATAAGAGTCAGATTTGGACGATTCGGATAACGAGTTGGATCCACAACTTCAAAGAGTGCAATCTGCAAGTCCAGAGCCATCAACATTATAAATATAATATGAATATTTTTTGGAACGAAGATCCTTATCACACGTTACGGGATGGGGGCTAAATGAAAAATTTTAAACAATTTTTTTAACTACTTTATTATTTTTTTAACTACTTATTATTACTCGGTGGTGCAATGGTTAGTGTGCGCGGCTCTTGTACATGAGATCCTGGGTTCGAACCCGGCTCTGACCACCTTCAAATTTTCTTTCGGCGGCGGTCACGTCGCATAGTGACGGCGACACTATCGAGTATCTAGCCATGAAAAAGCTTCTCAAAATACCGTTCGGAATCGGTGTAAAACTGTAGGTCCCAATCAGTGAGTGAAAACTGGAAAGCGCACAGCTCAGTGATTGTGAGAAGTTCTCCCCAGTCCCTTTATGGGATGTAATGGGAAACTATTTATTTATTATTTACTTTATTACAACCCATTATAATCAACTATATTGGGTACCTTTGGTTTGGTTTGGTTTAAAGTGAAGTTTTCTAGGTGCCGCTTGTTTATTACATATTGTAGTTTTGAACCCAATAACAAGTAAATTTAGAAAAGCCAAATCGCAGGACTGGCAAATCCATGAAGTACAACCCTGAATTAGAATTGGCAACACACTTACTCTTACACTCATACTTTTGGTTTGTGTCTAGACTAACAAAATCATTTTGTTTAATGGGAAATTTTCTAAGTGGAGCCTGTTTATTGCATATTCCAGTTTGAACCGAATAAAAAATAAAATTTAGAAAAGCCAAAGTGTAAGAAGTTTAAACAAATAACATTTTCTTAAATAAGTGCGTTTTCTTAAAAAAAAACAGCAGACAGTTGTCCGAGGCCTTCGGCCACGGACTGTCCCTGCAGGCTGTGTCAGAGACACGGCAATACGCCAGCCGATAAGACAGAAAACATATGTAACAATAAATGATAAATAACATAAGCAAATGAATTTATTTATTTGATATTTTAATTTACTAAACGTCAACTGTCAGCTGCTGTCAAACAGCATCAAGCAGCATTGTTATTTTGCTTACTTGGCAGCACTTTCATTTAACATAAAAATGTATGAATTAATTTTTTCATATATTTTTTATAATTATATATCCATGTTAAATTCAAATTCACATTTAACATTTTGTTTCACTTAAATACATAAGTAAATATACGAAATTTCAATATTTCATCAATCAAAACAACAGCCGAAGGTTTGTGTCCACACTGAAACAGCAGCATTGGTTGTGTCCACGCTACAAACTCAAACACTCAACCAAACACCGCACATATGTTTGAGTGTATGTGTTTAAACAATTTTCATTTGAGAAATTTAAATATTAGGAAGATATCAACCAATATGAAATGTATATCAAACGAAAGATAACATCTTCATTTACCTACAAAAAAATTTTTTAAAAAAAGTTATCTCGCCGTTTCCTCATAATCAATGAAATAAAGATTACAACAATAACAATCTGACATGACTCCCTATACCGTAAGGTAAGACGTATTCTACGTCAAAACAGAATTACCAGCACTCAAATAAATTCAAAATAATTAAAAACATTCCCATATTTCATTACAATTGGCATCCGATTCTACAACCTGCATTTGCATTGCCTGAGCAAATGCAAATTCAAAATGTTATAATTGCCATTGCGAACAATGGCAATTCTTTTACATTTGCATTAGATAAAGTAATGCAATTAAAAATCCAATGCAAATTAAATAAACCCATGTATGCTATTTACTCTCCATTGAGAACAAGAGATTAAAAGAGGTCAACGTTGTACGTGTGCTACTGAGTTTTTGCATTATTTTTCAGTCAGTGATTCATAAAAATTCCTGAATGCGTGTGTAAATTGCAGATGAAGTGAGTATTTCTTACATCTGTTGCATTTTAGCTTCATGTATTCAATCGTCAATTGGACAGATGATAGCAAATGCGCTTGGTTGATTAAATATGAATGCTTATTGCTCGGTATTTGTGATTTGGTGTTTGGAAATCAATATTACATGATGGGGACACAACGACTAAAATGTTGTAATATACGTGTTTGGGATCCAAATATATCTGTGTTTGTTGCAATGTTATGTTACTGTTTATGCTCTCTCGAGAGCAAGAGAATAAAACTGGGCCAAAGAGAGATAATTAAGCCGCGCCTGCATAAACGAGCTTTGTATATACAGACATACTAAACGTAATCTATAGGTGATTTTGAGAAATTTTGCTCAAGAGACCATAGCTCTAAGTCGGATTTGTAGCCCCCCCAAAATTTCACAATAGATTTTTTTCCATATATACATAGAATAATTTAATTAAATTCGTCATAAAATCGGATAGAATTATAGTAGATTTCTCAATGTGGGCCTGTTTGAAAGGTATTTTTATCACCTTTCAGAATCTGTATTGATACCAATAATTCTTTTTATTTTTAATAGAGATATTAGGAATTTGTTGTCGACAAATTGCCTAAAATGAACTTATAACTAATAAATTCTGAATTTTCTTCGAGATTTTTTTTTCCAGATTATGAAAGAATTTCCAACAACTTTTATTACGATCAATTTTTTTGTTTTCGAACTCCTTTTTGTAGGAAAATTGATCTGAAAAAATCAACATTTTCAAGGTTTCAACAAAAAAACACTTAACACTAATATCTATTTTGAAAATTTGGGGGGCTCCAAATCCGTCTTAGAGCTATGGTCTCTTGAGCAAAATTTGTCAGAATCACCTATAGATTACGTTTTTGCTATAAGCTTCATCAAAAAAAATCGTTCCATACAATTTGACCCGCCCTAATATGCATACGAATGTTTTTTGTGTAATAAAATAAAATGGTGCAGCGTTTGGCGAAGTTAAACCCTTCTGAAACAAAAACGTGAGAGACAAGAAAGAAATGAATAGCAAAAGAGCAGCAGATTCTCATTTCATGAAAAAACCCAAATAATGTATTCAATGCAAGTAAATGTAAACTTGATCGTTTTAATTTTGTTATTAATTAGTTATAAATGTAGATTTGCATTGGTAAAATTATTCATAATAAATAATATATATATTGAAATCAATTACAGTTCGTTTCCATTGTGTTTGGGAAGAAATACGCCAATGTTTCTGTTGTATTTGAAAGAGAAATATCACGCCGCGGTCATGGTTGCAATGAAACTGATTCTTTTATTTACAAGTATTCTTATCAATAACTTATGTCTAATATTACAGTGTTGTAAAAGGTTTTATTATTGTTTGTATGGTAATATAGTGTTCAGGTTTTTTAGGGTTTAGTAATGCTGATTAGGATTTTGTTGGTAATCATGAATGTATATTACATTTCTCCACCCCAAAGTTTTTACTACATAGAAAATAAGTTTATTAATTCAAAATTCATTTAAATTATCCAATTAGGTAATTCCAATTAAAGCTACTGATACAATTTAAATTTTTAGTAATTTATAGCAATTTATAATAATTAAAGTTGTTTAACTCTTGCGGAAATCATCTGGTTGATAACGTCGGACTTCTCTTCGATTTCGGGTTGATCTGCGAACTTGCGGAGTACTATCGGCTGTGTGGTGAGACGAATTCATCTCTGGAGAGTTTGCTTGAGGTGTTGATTGTAGTGATGTTGAAGATGGCGAGCTTGCCGTTGGTGATGATGATAGTTTTGATTCTTCGTTACTTGCTCTAAGATGTTCTGGACCAACGATGGGAAGACTACGAGGTTTTAATTGATTAACATGTCGCTTGCAAGTTCCCTTCTCTGTTTTTATGATATATACTACTTTGCCCATTTGTTTTTCGATAATGCCAGGTATCCACTTTTTCCCCTTGCCATAATTCCTAGCAAACACGGTTTCGTTGATTTGATATGTCGCTGTATTTGCCGAATGTTGTTTCAATTCCTTAGGAGACTCTAGAAGCTGTGACCAGATTGTTCGAATAGATCTACATCGAATAAGTTCTGCAGGTGATTTACCCTCGGAGTTTGGCATAAAACGGTAAGTGGAAAGGAATTTATGGACCGCATCCCTAACAGATAAATTTTCTTCGATGTTTTTTCGTACCGAAGTTTTGAACGTTCTGACAAAACGTTCTGCTAACCCATTAGAGGCTGGATGAAAAGGCGTTGTTGTAATATGACTAATACCCAATGTTGCACAAAATTGCTTAAATTTCTCCGAGCTTAGCTGAGGACCGTTGTCGCTAACGATGGTTGTTGGTAACCGTTCAATGGAAAATATTGCCGAAAGAGCGGAAGTAGTATCTTCAGTTGTTGTATTTTTCATTGACGAAACGTACGGAAACTGTGAAAAAGCATCAACACAGATAAGCCACATGGAATTGAACACAGGTCCCGCGAAATCGATGTGTACTCTGTCCCAAGGCCTTGACGGTTTTTTCCAACTTTCAAATTCCCTAGGAGGTGCTGCGTTCTGAACCTTACATATTTCGCATTCAGAAGATATTTGGGTGATATCGGTATCGATGTTATTCCACCAACAATATTGTCTAGCGAGTTGCTTCATCTTGACAACACCCCAGTGACCATCATGTAACATTTCGAGCAATTTAGTCTTTAAAGTGATTGGTATAATGACACGGATATATTCTGTTTCCAGACAAAGTAAATTATTGTGAATTGTTAAATTTTGTCTTCTTTTGAAAAATGGTCCAAGGTACGATTGTGCTTGACTAAGCGGGTCCGGCCAACCATTTTTTACAAAATAATATACAGAGCGCAAGGTTTTATCGTTTTTAGCTTCTTTATGAATGTCGGCTTTTAAATGTGTAGGAAAATTTTCAAGGTCTATGAAAAGACAAGAATCTTCTTCTTTGTCGAATTTTTCATCCGACCCAATAGGAAGACGAGATAATGCATCGGCATTACCATGGCTAGCAGTATTTCTATATTTTATGTCAAATTGGTATGACATGAGAGTTATGGCCCAGCGTTGTATGCGAAGTGCTGTCATAGTAGGTAAGTGTTTGGTTGGATTTAAAATGCTTACCAGTGGCTTGTGGTCAGTGATGAGGACAAACTTACGACCATACAGGAACTGGTGGAACCGCTTTACCCCAAAAATGATCGAGAGCGCTTCTTTTTCAATTTGACTGTAGTTGACTTGATGCTTATCCAGTGTCTTCGAAGCGAAAGCGATTGGCCTTTCCGTTCCATCCGGATACATGTGGGAAATGACCGCACCTATACCAAAAGGAGATGCGTCTGTTGAAAGGACAAGTGGCAAGTCGTCATTGAAATGTGAGAGCTGCGTTGCGTTGATTATGTGTTTTTTTAGTTGTTCAAAAGATTTTTGTTGACCTTCCCCCCAATAGAAAGGAACGTTGTTTCGGCGTAACTTGTTTATTGGAGCTGCAACAGATGAAAAATTTGGCACAAAATTGTGATAATAATTTACCTTGCCCATAAAAGCTTCTAACTCTTTTATGTCATTGGGTGGTTTTAGGTTTTTTACCGCCAAGACACCACCTTCGTCCGGTAATATCCCTTCTGCGCTTATTTGACGTCCTAAGTATGTTATTTTTTGTTGTAGAAACATACATTTTTCTTCTTTGCATCGGATTCCATTTGATAATAAGCCGGAGAGTACCTGCTCGAGTCGCTGGAGGTGTTCTATTAGTGTTGGGGCTGATATTATAATATCGTCGAGATAATTTGCGCATCCTTCTATGCCGTGAAGAAGTTGCTCTATATACTTTTGAAAAATTGCTGGAGCGCTAGCTATGCCGTAGGGTAGTCGTTGATACTGGAAGAGGCCCAATGGCGTGTTGATAACCATTATTTCTTTTGATTTATCGTCGAGTTCCATTTGAAGATATGCGTCTCTGAGGTCGATTTTTGAAAAATATTTGCCATTGCGAATGGTGTGGAATAAACTTTCACGAGCTGGTAGTGGATAATGTTCTATGTCAATTTTCGAATTGACAGCTACTTTAAAATCTCCACATATGCGTATCGAATTATTTGATTTTTTCGCTAACACAATGGGTGATGCCCAATTGCTGAATTTCACCGGAATTATTATGCGTTGATCAATAAGTCTTTTGATTTCTAATTTAAAATTAGGCATTTGTGCGAACAAAATTGGACGTGGTCTGAAAAATTTTGGTTGAGCGTCAGGTTTTAGGCGTACACTTGCTTTAAAGTCTTTTACCGTACCGAGAGATGAACCGAACACGTCACGAAATTTTCCAATAATTTCCCTCAACCGATCATTGTCTTGTTGTGAAACCGAAACCGAATTAACTTGTTTTATTTGGAAACCAAATCTTTTGAAAAGGTCATAGCCAAACAAGTTATCACCCGCGTTAGTGTTCACGACAATTAACATCACTGTTTTTTCACAACTTCCACATTTCATTTTGATATGTAGTTCCCCTAATACGGGTATAATTTTTCTGCCAAAACCGTATAATATTCTTTTTGTTCCCATTAGTTCGGGACAATTTAACATTTCAAATGTTTTTAAAATAATTATTGAAACCGATGCACCCGAATCCATTTGGAATTTTAATGATTTTCCGCCAATTTCTACATAAATTACACTTTTTGAGTTTTCGGTTTTCACTTCACCTATGTCATAAATCGTTTCCACTACATCAATGTTATTGTTTTGCTTGTTATTTTTATAAGCTCTTTTATTTTCGTGTTTTTGTTTTGACATACAAACTGGCGCTATATGCCCATTTTTCCCACATTTGTTGCAAATTGCATTTTTAAATCTACACTCTTCTCTTTTGTGAGAAATAAAACAGTTTGAGCACGATTTGTATTTTTAGTTTGGTTTTTTTAATTTTTTGTTTGCCTTTTCACTACCAGTATGTTTTTTCACTATGTTTACATCCACTGTTTTCTCACTCAATGTAGCTATTGTTTTTGTTGTTGCTTCGTAAGCATCCGCGATAAGTAAAACGTCAGAAAGTGTTGCTCTCTGTTTTTGTAATGCGGCAGATCGAACCGAGTCATGTGGAGAGTTTACAATGATATGGTCGCGTATCATATCATCTACATAATTTGCTGTGCATGTATTTGAGTTACACACAAACTTACAGTCTCTCGCTAACCCACGGAGGTCTGCAATCCACTCTTTATAGGTCTGTGTACCCTTCATTTGTCTTTTAAAAAAACTGTACCGCGCGGCCGGTATATGTTGGCTTACTGAAAAATGTTCTGTTAGTTTTTCCGTTATTTCCTGAAACGTTTGGTTTTCAGGGTTTGTGACGCCGAATAAATTTTTTAGCAAATCGAACACTTCCACACCGCACCACGATAAGAAAAATGATTTTTTTTTGTCAAGCGATACTACCGAGTATGCTTCAAAATGTTGTTGCAATTGTTGTAAATATGAGTCCCATTGTTGTTGTTCTTTGTTAAACCTATGGAACGCTGGTACCATGAATTGTTCACTATTGAGTTTCACCGCGGCTTCTGGATTTTTCTCCAGGACCGATTGCATCCACACTTGTTGCTGGATAAGTAAATTTTTTGTATATTCTTGCTGTTGCTGTAGCAGTAATTCAAAGCTGCTTAAATCTTCTTGTTTGGCCATTTTGCACACTTTGTTTTTGCGAAATTTGCTACGTTTGCTATTTTTTTTACTAGCGCAGAACGCCCGTTCTTTTTAAATGTCTTTTTTATTTTATGTTCACTGTGCTTATAGCTTTGCACTTTCTGTATAAGCACTTGCACTTTTAATTGTTTCGTAGCACTTGTGGTTATAAGTTGTGCCAATGTTGTGTTTGTTGCACTTCACCTTTATTCATTCCAGAAAGAATTTTTATTTTATAATTCTTTCCTTTATTAAAATTTTTTATTTGTTTCAGTTTTTTTTTCCAAATGTTAATATTCTTATAACTGTTCTCTTTTTTTCCACTATTCACTTTTTTATCTCGTCGCCAATGTTGTATTTGAAAGAGAAAGATCACGCCGCGGTCATGGTTGCAATGAAACTGATTCTTTTATTTACAAGTATTCTTATCAATAACTTATGTCTAATATTACAGTGTTGTAAAAGGTTTTATTATTGTTTGTATGGTAATATAGTGTTCAGGTTTTTTAGGGTTTAGTAATGCTGATTAGGATTTTGTTAGTAATCATGAATGTATATTACAGTTTCCTCGGAAGTATATGGAAGTTTGGCATGAAATACGCGAAAGCTTCTACGAAAGTATGTGGATGTTTGGGATGAATCACGCATATGTATGAACGTAAAAGAATACATGTTTGCTGGTAAACATTCTAATGTTTGCATTTAAATTCATGTAAGTTTGGGACTCTCAACCATTAATGAATGTGAAACATATACATAATGAATGAATGTGTTCCAAACATATACATACATAGTTCCTGCAGAATATGTTACAGAGGCGGTTTTTACAGTGTATTATTAATACTAAACTAATACAGCCAAAAGCATCAAATTTGAAGTATATTTAACAGCATCATAGTGACTTAAGCATATATTTTTCTAAGAAAATTAAATTTCAAATCTGCAAGGATACAAATTTCAAAAGATATTTTTGGTATTTTTGCTTCCTGACAAATTTCCCTTTAATTGTACAAATCTATATAAGAATATGATCATTATCTGGAAAAGAAATTTCTTTTGTTTGCTGCAATACTTATTTTTAGTAATATCTCAAAATACGTTAAGAATTAAAATTGTTAATTATTTTTAAGTGTAATAATGATAGACGAAAATTTTTAATAAAAAAAAAAAAAAAAAAAAAAAAAAAATTAAACAGAACAGATAATCCTTTTTCATTCGAAATCCATATCGCTATTGTAGGACGTGCAAAAGTACAAATTCAAAATGTTGTATATCCGTTGCAATTTAAAAGTTTTTTTAAAAAGGAAACAAGATCACGAAATGAAAAACTGAGTATGCATAGGTGACAAAAAAGTTTAGTTATATCACGGTGTTTTCAAACTCAGATTTGAAATCTCTACAGTTGATGAAATTTTTTACAGCTTTTACCATTTAATAACTTGATTGAGCTCAAAAAAATTCCAAAAAAATGTTAAATACACCTTGGCAATTATCCACAACATTGCGAAAAAGTGCTAAAATTCCAAAACCCCCTAAATTTTAAACGAGTTAATATAATTTAATTAATTTAACCACAAATACTTTTATATTTCTTTTTGTAGCATGTAAAAATAGTGTTGGAAAAAATGCATATCCCTAATGACCACCTCCCCAGTTTGAGGTGGGTACTTAGTCGCTTTTCTCTGGCACTTCGGCGTCACAGTATCTTTGCCACAATTGTAGCAAAATATTCGCCGGTATGTTGAGGGACAGTAACGGAATGAATGACCAAAAGCTCTATAGTTCCAGCTGACTAATTTATTGGAAACCCCTACCACTTCAACTTCGCCGGTATCGTCTCCTACGGTTTCTTCTTCCCCCAGTGTCACTTCATGAACTCGCGGTTGATAAGCTGGTCGTGACGGCATCGTCCGGCGCTGCATTACCAACAAACTCTCCGCTCTCTTGACTTCTCTGTAAAACTCGTGAAGGTTGTACACTCTGATAGGGAGCAATAATTGCGCTGGGGAAGCTTTCAAATTTCCTCTCATAATTTCTATCAGTTGCGAATTTCGGTAAGGCATACATTGCTGGTTCCTCAAGCGTATTTATTATATTACAGAATTCCTCGAACGTTTCATGAGGCTGCTGTCGTCTATTCAGCAAACTCGGTAGTCCTCGCAACAGACCCACTTCCGTACATCCGAAATCACGTTTGCACTCACTCACGCAATACAAATTTGCCTACACGTTCATCGTCTTGGGCGTGCCGTCGAACTTAATTCCCCACTTCGTTAAAACGATTCTTCTCACACTCTGGCCTGAAGGGTCATGAGTTTCTTCCAAGCATGAATTATGGCGGGCTCCTCGGGTAGGCATCGACGGTCGCGTAACTTCCCGATATCTGAGTGGTTGTGTTGAATCCATTCCGGGCCAAAACTGATTAATTGGTCCGCGCTAGTCAAAATCTCGCTGGTGGTATCCACCAGTCGTCGCTATATCCTGCAATGACACGGTCTGTGACCTTGCTCGGTATGTCTCCTATTATCCTTGGTTGGCATCACTTCCCGTATGTCATCCTGTCCGCGCAGGGCGTATTCGCAACCTCTGGTTCCAGATCCAATCGCTAAGGTATGTGGAATGGCGTCCCAAACAACGGGCAAAAGTCGACGTACCAAGGCGTCTTCATATTTTTGTCGATCCATTTCATTTCAGCTGTGGCCGTCGGTGGTGCAATGGTTAGTGTGCGCGGCTCTTGTACATGAGATCCTGGGTTCGAACCCGGCTCTCACCACCTTCAAATTTTCTTTCGTCGGCAGCCACCTCGCATAGTGACGGCGACACTATCAAGTATCTAGCCATGAAAAACCTTCTCAAATAACCGTTCGGAATCGGTGTAAAACTGTAGGTCCCAATCAGTGAGTGAGAACTGGAAAGCGCACAGGTCAGTGCTTGTGAGAAGTTATCCCCAGTCCCTTCATGGGATGTAATGGGAAACCTTTTTTTTTTTTTTATTTCAGCATTCTGGCCATTGGGTACACGCTGAAAAATCGGTATTTTTTTGGTGCTTTGGGTGCAAATAAAACGTATTTGTAGCTTGTCGCAAATATATTATACTTGTGTCCAAGCACACTGTGTTTGCTATTCAATATAACATGTTTGAGACACAATGATTAATAGTTTATAATATAAGCTTTTAAGACCCGAATGTGGCTTTATTTGTCGAAACCCGAGACAGACAACAAAGAAACAAAAAAGCACGAGATCTACAATTCATGAAAACAGTGCTTGCAAACATGTACATGTTGCTGCGGCCGATATTTTTCAGCGTATACCTCTGCCCCTAGCCTGTGTGCTGTTCGAGCACTGACGGTTGTCGGGACACTGTAGCTCGGTGAGTCAAAGGATTACGTCTGTACGACAGATCCATCTCCTCCTCCGAGCAGGTTCCTACCGCTGGTCTGGGTAACTCCGCTTAACAATACCACTGGTGCTGAAGCGGTTGATGCTGTCCCAACTACTGGAGCCATATTCGTCGGAGTTCTACTCGTTGCAGCTGCAGAAGTAGTCTCCATCGGGTCTGCGCTGGAAGCGTCCATACCAAAATATATCGAAAGTCAAAAAAGGAACAAAATTCGACTTAATTACTTTATGAATTTCTTTAAAACTAAACGGACCTGAAATCAAACAAATAATCAAATAGACAATCGAATTAAATTTTGTTTTGAATTTCGATTTGCTGAGGTAATGCAAATTAGAATGTTGATAATCAGTTCATTAATTTGGATAATGTCTGATTCCTGGCAACCTATGACTTTTAACCAATATTGCCTCGCAATATTCTGTGTCATATTCACTCATTAATATTAAATCCTAATTGTGTTATTCTAGGAAAGTTCTCCAAGGAATTATTGAGTGTTTGCTAAGACGTCTCTTCAAGGAATTTTAGATGTTAAATTGAAATGCAAAATTAAAAAAATCAGGACAACATAAATACTCCTGAACTTATTTTAAAAGCTTTTTCTTTCGGCGAAGTAAAACCTTTCAAAATATGCTGGCAATGCTGCAAAGACTGTATATACTGTCTGACAAAATCAAGTATCAAATCAAATACGGATTCCACTAACAGTGACCGTATGATGTAAAACCTATTTAACTTCTTTGTTTGTGAATATTCAATCTTCTATTTTTCAATGTATCCCAAGGACATCTTTAACATATGACATAAGTAAATCGTCACGAATTTTTCTCCAACAATTTATGATTCTGTCTGTTAACATAAGGCAATATATCCTACTTGTACTTTTTTTTAATCACTCAAAATATTTTAATAACATTAATGAAAATTTCCATTTATGATTTCATGTCTCCTACGTCTTGAATAGAAATGGAGTCATAAATATTTAAGCACAAAATCGTTATGATTTCAAATTTATCAAATGATCTTCTTATATTCTTTATTTGTGGAATTAAGTGCCAGTTATTAACTTTATCTTAAAGGATATAGGGGGAGATAAAGCTAAAGCAATTCAAATTCTCGTATATGTAAGTAAGAAATAAGACAATATTTGGCAGCGGTGGGCACACAGGAGGTGACTGAGAGCCACACTACTTTTTTCGTTAATGATAAAGAGTCACAGCAACATTTTTTTGGAATAAAAGAAGATTTTATTGTAACTACATGCTGAAAACAAACGGCCTCTCTAAATTATTCTGCAGGAACCATATACATATATGTTTACAACACACTTCAAACATTCATATGATTGCAAATCGCAAACTCACTTGTGTTTAAATACAAATAGTCGAATATTTACTGGCAAACATGTATGCTTTTAGGTGGACAGATATGTGTTCTTCACCCCAAACATCAATATACTTACGTTGAAGCATTCGCGCGTTTTCCCCAAACCTCCATATACTTACGTGGAAACATATGCGTATTTCCTCCAAAATATAATAATATTTAGAAACGAATTATTCTTCGATTTCAATTTATATGTAATATTTATTATAATTTATTTTAATAATATAAATCCACATTTATGAATAATTAATTAAGATTGCATTAACAGATTGTATTATTTGTGTTTTTCATGAAATGAGAATCTGCTGCTCTTTTGTTTCATTGTTGTCTCTCACGGATTTGTTTTCAGAAGGTTTCAAATATGCGTTATTTATCACTGCGTATTGGTACACACACAATACACTTATATACAAATCTAGTTCATGCAACCCAAGCATGGACTAATTACTTGCGTTATTGTTTATTATATTTCACCAAATGGTCCGTCGTTCCGATTTTCCCAATAAAAGCTCGGACAGACAAGGAGCTTCACGTTGTTGACCTTGCCAGTTTCTTTCCTCAAAATGGTTTCTCACTTTGGTAGCACACTTAGATATATACGACACACATACACAAAAACCAAAGCAACAACACAAACCATTTAAACATCCGATACTTTGTTTATTCTTTTTTCACTGATCAAGCGAAATTAAAACGCAATACATCAGCCAAAATAAGAAACACTGACTTCATCTTAAATTTACACGCCAATTCATGAATATTTATGAATCACTCACTGAGAGAATATTGCAAAAATACAGATACACATTTACAAGATAGACTCTCGCGTTGTCCCTCTTTTATTCTCATGCTCTCGAGAGAGCACAAACACTGCAAAAAACACGGCTGTATTTGTATCACAAACACAGATATATTTGGGTCGCAAACACATATGTTATAACATATTAATCATTGTGTCTCAAACATGTAATATTGAATAGCAAACGCAATGTGTTTGGACACAAGTATATTATATTTGGGACAAGCTCCAAACACACCTTATATTTGCATCGAAACAACAGCGTGTGTAAACAAAGTATTAATAGGCAAAAAAAAATTAAATAATATGTATTTTTCTAATATAAATTAAACAAAATAATATTAGTTCGTTTCCAAAGCTATACCTGTCTTTGACTGTGGTCGAATATGATTGTCTTATAAGACCATAAGGTGACCATAGATATATTGAAACAAAGAAAGTATCTGTCGGCTTCCAACTCGAGACGAACCTACGGCCAGTCGTATGTACTGTCATCATGATACAGCGTTATACAGGGTGTCTCACAAGAAAGTATATATTTTGTCAGTCGATAAAACAATAATAATTTTGGAATTTGTTTCAGAAAAATAATATCATCTACTTAATTGTAAACGATAAAATTTTCAATGACGACACGGCAGGTTGACGCCCGTGATGCTCACGAATAGACCGGTTTACACTCTTAACGTTTTCTGGCGTTCTTGATGACGCCCCGATGAAACGGTCTCTTCAAATTTGTTAACCTATTTTCGAATGAGATGGATGCATGGCGCATCATTCCAGTGACGAAAACCTCAAATTACTCTACTTACTTTTAATGGGCATTTAACAACCTCATGAGTTCAGATGGCTTACACCATAGATGTGCAGCTAGTACTCTTTTGAGTCATCTTGTTTTCACACCGATAGTAGCTTGATCGTTTTTTCACACCAACATGTCCGAAAGCTTGCTGCTTGTTTACCGATTCAAAGTCAGTTGCTGTTCTGCATTCACACTACACTTAAAAAATAAATTTTAATTGCCATGGACGAATATAAAGAAATTTTTATGTTTGTAAATGGCAAAAATCATAAATGGAAATAATCATTGGAGATGTTGATATTTGATTTTTTTTTAAGATTTAGTTTTAATTTTTAATTTTTTTAATTTTAATTTTTTACTCAGTGTACTACTTTTGTTTTCTCTGCTTTTGTTTTGTCGCAAAATTCGTAAAACTGATTTGAAATGCGTTTGTGTCAGTTTGCACATGTCTGCCTTACACGTATTAATTAAACAAAAAAATGTAACAGAGTTTAACATAATTCTCCAACCGGTTCTATCATTCGCCTTTTGTCGACAGTTGGTAATACCAAGGATATGGTGGGATTCTTCGGTCTGGTCTTTCCATCAGAATCTTGGTCATTCTCTTTCCTGCTTCCATCGGGTACGTTCTCGAAAACCTTTCGCTCTAATCTTCGTCCATTCTGACAACATGGCTTAGCCAACGACATCGGCATAATTTGATTCGCCTGGTCCACTTCAGAATACAAATAATATAGCTCTTAAATCCAACGACGTCGACACTTGACACTTTTCTTTAACAGTACCAAATATTTTACGGAGAATTTCTCTCTCGAATAACCCCAGGTGTTTTTTTATCCGCTTGCGATAAGTCCGATAAAGTTTCCCATATGCTAGGACAGGTAAAATGAGAGCCCGGTAGAGATGGACTTTTGTCTATCGAGGGAGGGCTTTGTTCTTAAATTGCTTGCTGAGCCCAAAATTGAATATATCGTTAGCAGAAATGCAAAACAACGTAACTACAATTTTAATTTCTATTTCCAAGAGAAGAACAATCCTCGTAAAAGGGTGAGGAATTCATTTTTTAATTCAAATTTTCAAATTTTTGCTAAAGTAAAGTCTCTTATCTTCAGTAAGATTCGAAAATATACTGGCAAATTGAATTTTTTGTATATTTTTATAAGTTTTTTTTCACCTCCTTTGAAAAAAATGAAAATTGTAGTTACGTTCTTTTACATTTTACCTGACGATATTTGCGTGCACAATTCTCCTATTTATCTCCAGGATGAAGTCGTTGTATTTGTTCCCGGCAGACCCAAGGTAGATAACTTCAAATACCACTTCAAAATTAAATCGGTTGTCGACGTTCAAGTGTGGACCAAGTCGAGAGGTTTGTCTAGTCGTTGACACCATTAATTTTGTCTTGCCCTCATTAACAGAAAGACCCACGTTCGCTGATTCTTTTACGATTCTTCAAAATACTGCAGTAACCTCTCGCAAATTTCGCCCAATGATGTCTATGTCGTCAGCATACACCAGCTACACATAGCATTTCATGTTGATGGTCCTGTTCGTATTTACTGCAGCTATTCTAATTATTGTCTCCATTAAGATGTTGAAGAGATTGCACTACAGTGTATGGCCTTATCTCAGCCCCTGCTTGGTACAGAGTGGTTCGGTGAGGTCTTTCCCTACTTCTACTGCTGATTTGGTGTTGGCCGGCGTCACTCTATAGAGGCGGATCAGTTTTGCCGGAATCCCAAGTTCAGACATAGCTTCGTGCAATTTTCCCCGTATGCGGCTATCGAAAGCAACTTTGTAATCGACAAAAATATGATATGTGTCGATTTGCTTTTCGTGGGTCATTTCCAGGATTTGGCGTAGCGTGAATATTCGGTCAGTCGTAAAACCACACTGATAACGTCCAATAAGGTTTTCAACAACTGGATTTGGTCTTTCACATAGTACGCTCGACAAGACCTAATACGCGATGAAAAAAAGACTGATACCACGATAGTTGGAAAATACATACGGATCGTACTTTTTGAATGCAGTATATAATACCATGAGACCCAATCGTCAGGCATAGATTCCCCGCATTTAAATTGATGCATGTGGGCTAGCAGTCCCTCCCTACCGGCCTTAAAAAGCTCAGCTGATAGCCCTTTTACAGCAGCGGTTTTAATATTCACAAGCCAGTATTTTTCCGTTTTCATCACGGTTTTGGAAGGTGGGGGGGTCTACTCTGTCTCCCACAATCATTACCTCCTGATCTTCAGTGGAAGAATCTGAGTGAAGTAGTGCTGAAAAGATGTCCCTGAACATTTTGAGCGCATTCTGCCTTTCTCTCACCAGACTCCCATTCTCCCCCGAACTCAGCTAATTTTCGGCCCGTTATTCGCTCTTATTACCCTCTGGAAAAATGGTTCATACAGCACATTTCGGTCTTTTTACTCTTTCTATGCCCCCACTATCATTTTTTCTGCCTAAATAGTTGGACTTCCTCAGTTCTCAGCATCTTGTACCGCTCATTTGCAGCACTCGTCGTAACTGACTGTTTCGTTGTCATACGTGCAGCGTGTTTTTCATCAGTTGCAATACAACATTCGTCGTCGTACCATGGCTTATCCGTCTGCGGTTTTTGATAGCCAAGTTCAATCCTTGCAGTGGTTTCCAAAGAATGGGAGATGTGATTCCACTGCGCTTCTGGATCCTCGCGACTATTCTGCTGTAGCAAGAGAATGAGCTTTTGGTGATAGGACTTTGATATCTCCGGTATTTGCAGCTTGTCCATATCTAGCTTTTCCCGTGGCTTTTCGCCATTCTTAGTCCTGTGCGAACTTTCGCAGTCACCAGGGAATGATCCGAGTCGATATTGGCACTTCGAATCCCACATACATACATTACACTAGAAGAGTAAAAACTCGAATACTGGGAAATATACTACGCGCTGCAGTCGCTGAATAAACGATTATGTAAAATTGTCGCAAGCACAGCATTGCGATCCGCTCCCGACAAACGCCCCTCAGATTCAATGCGATCCGGCAGTCACCTAAACAAATGTAAACAATCTTTTTAGACCCCTGATCGTTTTCATTAAAATATTGAATCCTGTGAATGAAAACTATGTAGAGAAGACCATATTGTTACTAAATCCCAGAAGCGTCTGTGGGTCCCAAAGACTACCCTGGAGACGACTGAGTCTACCTCGGCAGAGGGCAAAACGCCGCACAGTGCGGCCGTTAATAATATAACATCTTGTAAAGTAATGTGATCAATTTCGAATGTACCAAGTATTTGTGGAGGAGGAGTCAGACTTTCAAAATATTGTATTCGTACGCACTCTGTGGTAATACAGTCAGTGCTACAGGGTGTCTAAATTGACCACTTTGGTGCCGTTAAAGCTATAAAAGCCTGGTACTACTACACTTATAGACTGATTGCAATGAAAAGTAAAAATCTTCCTGAATGCAGGAGTCTGCTAGACACGACCTGCGCCACGACAAGTCTTTCCTTAGTGTGGGTTCCGGGCCATACGAAAATCTACTTCTACTACTGTTCTGGAATATCTTTTACCATTATTAAGATAGTCCCTATGAAAGTTTCAAATTTTTGTTAATAACTCGGCCATTTGAGGGAACATAATATTTCTGAAACTACCACTAAATTGCGAATATTCCAATGGAGAATATTCAGAATGCACTAAAGAATAAGCTATCTTAAGCCATTTAGAAATGACGACCTCTCAAATTTTGAATATTTTTTAACCTGTAAAAAACACAATATTTTCCCAAAAAGCTACCAAGGTTCATTCAGAATTTTCTTTAGTTTTTTCTAACAAGCATATACAAATGTTTAGAGTTTTCTGAAAGACACGGCTTTGACAAATATATTTAATGTAAAATTATGATCAGCATTCTTTGAAAATTAAAAAATTTTAAACAAATTTTTAAATTTCGATGTTTGGCAAAAATTTCTCTGCATGGGTGTTTTATACAAGTTTTTTTTGTTTCGATTGTAGAGTGAAATGTTCTTAAATACACTCAAAAAAAGAAATAGATCGTACGCATTAATGAGCTCAGGAACGGTTAATATGTAAAAAATTCGAATTTTTATAGGAGATTTCTTTGGGATAAAAAACCCCTACGTTTTTTTACTATCTGGAAAAAAGATTTAATTGTATTTAATTGACCGTGCATTGATAACATATAAGAAAATTATGAAGATGATATAAATATGTACTTAGATACATCAAGTCAAATCTGTAAAAGGTTTCTCCAAAATTATTTTTTTTGGATTTTGGAACGAACTTCCTTATCTCACGTTGCAGGATGGGGTTTAAATGAAAAAAAATTTAACAACTTTTGTTTTAGCAATACTTATTATGCTACAAACCAGTATTATCAACTGTATGGTTTATTTTTGCTTTGGTTTGTGTGTAAACTAACGGCCTGGCTCACAGAGAAAGAAGTTACAAACATGTCTCACATACGTTGGGAAATTTCTTGTTTAATGGAAAGTTTTCTAGGTTGAGCCTGTAACCAATATCTTCTTAAAGATTTACGCTCATCCCTGATTCACTGACTCTGTCACACTTCTTTGTCACACTTGTTGAACACATACACACAAAAAAAAGGCAAAAATACGAAAAAAACGAAAAAAAACCAAAAAAAAACGAAGAAAACGAAAAACGGAAAAAAAACCAAAATAGAACAAAATATTTCATAGATTGTTGTGCCACTCTTAATTGGAAGATCCAATTGAGCTGCGTATTCTCTGTGTATGAATACAAACATATAAGGTACAAGCTGATAAACGTGTAAATCATTTACAAGTTTGTTGTAATAACAAACAACAACAATGTCTCTCTCATCTTACAGAATTACCTTTTATGAAAAATCGATTAAAATTAAAGCATGTTTCGGCGGGTGCCATAGGCGCGTTCCCATCCACTAGTTTAGTATATATTGTAGTTTTGAACCCAATAAAAAGTAAATTTGGAAAAGTCAAAGTGAAAGAAGTTTAAAAAAAAAGAAAAATTTTCTTAAATAAGTACCTTTTTTAAAAAAAGTAACTTTACTCAAAAAAATACCTATTCAATTCTTAAACAAAGTACCTTTTCTTAAATAAATACCTCATCTTAAAGAAGTACCTTTGCTTAAAAAAAGTACATTTTCTGACGAAAAGCTAATTTTTTTAAAAAAAAATTTTTTTTTTAAAAATAAGTATCTTTTCTTAAAAAAGTAACTTTTCTTACAACAAATGGCCTTTTCTTAAAAAACTACCTTTTCACAATAACTTCAACACAATAACTTCTCTTGAGACAAGTACCTATTTTAGAAATGTACCTATTCGAGTTAAAAAATTCTCATTCCTTAAAAAAATCTTTTTTTCAAAAAAGAACCTTCTCTTAAAAAAATACCTTTTCTTACAAAAATTCCTTTTCTTACAAAAATTCCTTTTCTTGCAAAAATTCCTTTTCTTAAAAGTACCTTTTCCTAAAAATAAAATAGCCCCCTTTCTTTTCTTTTCTTGAGATAATTATCCTTTCTGAAAATAAGTAAATTTTCTTTAAAAAAATAATCTTTTCCTAAAAAGAGTACCACTTCTTTAACAAGTACCTGCTCTTAATAAAATTACTTCTTTGTGAAAATAAAAATCACACTCTTATGGTGTTTTTATACAGAAATTACTTCTTGTTCAAAATAGTACATTTTCTTAAAAAAAATATTAAGTTTTAATAAAATAAGTATCTCTCTTTAAACAAGGACATTTTCAGGAAAATATAATAGACATTCCTACAAAAAGGACCTAAAAATATACTTTATACAAAACTACATTCTATAAGAAAAAAAATCTCCAGAAAAGTTTATTATTTTACAGAAAGTAAATATCTTTCCTTAAAGATCCATTTAAATTATTGTATTTTTTAACGGGCGCTTTGGCGTGTTGGACCTAAATGGTACATAATATATAGCAAAAGGAATTTCACTCCAGCCGGGTGGCTCCCGACATCCCATTTAATTTTTCTGTATTGATTTGATATTTCTTAAGACTGTTTTGTTGAAGAGGAGTTTCCCCTTGCAACGATACATAATTTGTCTACGTACGCTATTACAACAAGTGTAGGTACGATATCCCTCCCAAACCTAACACTTTGACCTGATTTTGCATTTCTGTACTCTGCCGATTGCATTGGTCATGAGGATAACTACACCGCGTCCGGAACCGGAACAATCGTCTGCAATCATAAAATACATCGATCTTGCCTAATTTTTGGCGAAGTCCTCTGTGCAATTGTTTTCCCCATTGGTGCACTGAAAGCAAATCTTTACATCAAATCGATGATAAATGTTAATCAATAGTTCTCCATTAAATGGATGACAAATATCATCAGTTTAATAAAAAAAAAACCTTCAATATGAAGATTGTGCGTGTTGTCGCCATTTTTAGCTTCACTGAATTGATAAGGTTTTTCACATCAATAGCCATCATTGGAATTTGGAAATAATTAGTAGGATCGACTCAAAAATGGGTATAAAAATGAAAATAAATAAAGGGTTTTCCAACAGAGACGCTACAAAAGTAAATCGATAGGGACAGCACACGACGCCATATTTTTTCCCACTCTTCTGACATTTCTCATCAGTAAGTTTTGCCATTTCATCATGGAAAGATGTACGAGCCAACAACGAGTCGAAATTATTAAAATTTACTACCGAAATTTGGAGTCAGTGGCCTCAACTTTAAGAGCGCTACGTCCAATTTACGGTCGTCATAATCTTCTACCAGATCAACAATTGAGCGTCTAGTGGAAAAACTTGAATCCGCAGGCACAGTACAAAATGTTTCCGTGCCAGTGAGACAAAGAAGTGCCCGTAGTGTCGAGAATATTGCTGCCACTGAGGCTTCAGTTCAAGAAAGCCCAAATGTGTCTCTCACACGTCGTTCTCAAGCGTTGGGCATCTCTGTGACGTCATTGTGGCGAATTTTGCGAAAAGATCTTGGCCTACATCCTTACAAGATCAAATTGACGCAAGAACTGAAGCCTCTTGACCACCATAAGCGTCGTATGTTCGTGAATTGGGCTGAGCAGCAACTTGAAAATGAATCGGATTTTCATTGGAAAATCATCTTCAGCGATGAGGCTCATTTCTGGCTGAATGGCTTCGTCAATAAGCAAAATATGCGTTATTGGTCAGACAGCAATCCACACGTAATCCATGAGTCATCATTGCATCCGGAAAAAATTACGGTTTGGTGCGGTTTATGGGCCGGCGGCGTCATTGGGCCGTACTTCTTCCGTGATGATCAAGACCGGCACATTACTGTGAATGCGAATCGCTACCGTTCAATGATAACCGAATATTTTTGGCCCCAAATGGATAATATGGACTTGGAGGACAGATGGTTCCAACAGGACGGCGCCACAAGCCACACAGCGAATGCCACAATCAATTTATTAGAAACGAAGTTTGGTGAACGTGTTATCTTACGAAATGGCCCGAAATGGTCGAGCGATTTAACGCCGTTAGATTATTTCCTGTGGGGCTACGTCAAGTCTATGGTCTATGGCAACAAGCCAGTGAATATTGATGAACTTCGCACGAATATCGAACGTGAAATTGCAGCAGAATCGGCCGATTAATGCTTAAAAACCGTCGAAAATTGGGTTCAGCGTCTGGACTTCTGCAAGCGTGCCCGTGGTGGCCATGCAAAAGAAAGCGAGTTCCATACATAATGGCATCGAACGTACTTTCACAGGAATAAAGAATTTCATTGGTATCTAAAACCGATTGTGTTTTATTTAAAATAACTTTTGTAGCGCTCTTATTGAAAAACATGATACATAATATAAGGTAGAGATATCGACAAAAAAACATTATCCACGTTATGAGCATTTTTCGTGTGGTCTTATACACGTTTTTTGCGGAACCTTTACGAAGAAAAAAGGCCAACGAGTTTGGCTACACATTAACAAACAGTATTCATCAAACTGATGAACAATCTGCATTAAAATGATAACAAATTTACATCAAATTGATGACAACCTCACATCTAATTGACGACATATTTACAGCAAATTGATGAACAATTTACATCACAATGTTGAAAAATGTACTTCAACTAAATGACAACATACATCAAATTGATGTAACATTGTTGCTGAATCAATGTAAACTATTGATGAAGTATGGATGAAAGATTGATAAAATGTTCCACATCAATTCAATGTAATGTGTCGTAGGTTGGAAAATGAGGAAATGTTTCATCAAATTGATGACGGAATTCATAAATCTGATGAAGCTTTTTCTTTGTTATATTATACTAATAAGAAATTAAATGTTTATATTAATAAATGAATAAATTGAATTGAAAAAAAAATATTGAAAAAATTAATAAAAAACTATAAAAAAAAGTCAATGAAGAAAAGAACACTTAGCGCATTTTTTTATTTGTGTTACATAGTAGATTCTCAAACGTAAAAAATCTTTTTGGAAGTTTTAACAGCACCATAGTGGTCAAATTTGAAATATTGTAGCACCAACTGTGTTGACACAGAGTGCCTCTATATGCAATATTGTGAAAGCCTGACTCCTCCTCTCCATATGTTTACTACATTCGAAAGTGATCAGAACAATACTTTAAAAGTTGTGATAGTACTCGTATTACCGAGTTTTTGCGAAATCGGCCCCACTGTGTGCCGATTCAATTGGCGAACACGTTACAAGATCATTTTTCTAAAAATATTAGCCCTTAGAAATAGTTCTCGACTTAAACTTAAGGTTTAACTCATTCCCTTATTTAAAAATTAACTACATATTTCCCAACCAACAATTGGTTTTTTTAATTCAAAATTTCAATTGTTGACGGCAGCAGCCTTTAAGCCACTAACTAACCGCATTTGGCCAATGTAGCTATATGTATTTATATAACCCCCCTAAGCAATTCATGTGAAATGTTACATGACAATTTTCGTTAAGCTATTAAATACATGTATCTTTGCATATTTATATGAAGAGAGTCATTTTTATATATTTATTCTCTTTATTTAAAATAAATATTTACATACACACACAAATGAATATGAACATTTTCTACCAATTTGTTGTTACTGATTGTAAAGCAATTTTCTGCTTCATAACATTTCTTTCCGCTCAACGTTCCAACCAGCAACACTCATCCTACTCCTCGCCCCTGGTACGATTTGTCATATGATGGTATGTGATTTTCACATTTCACCAAATAAAGGACCTACTTTTCGCAGACAAATGCAAAGCCACCCGAATTTAACAAAAATCCAACACAAAAAATAAAACGATACCAATACAAACGGAAGTGAATCGAAACTGTAGCAACTGAAGCGTAAATGCCACAAAAATTGTCAATTATCGAAATGATGGAGCGAAGCTAAGGAAGAAACCTGAGAAAATCCTTAACAGATATGTGCAAAGATGTCCACACACATGTATGTATGGCTGCTTGTACAGGAATGTGTTATAAGTATGCAGCACAACACATTCATATATACATGTGTGTTTTGCCAGGATATACGATGTCCTGTCGTTGTCGTTATAAAATTTGTTGTTCAGTACAAATCTCTTACGCACACTTATACCATTTTTTGTCTCGATAAAATTGCAAATGATTTTGGGGGGTGGAGGCCGATGGTTTCTTATTTTTTCTACGTTGGTTACAATATTTACACAGAAATACATTAGCATTTGTAAATGTCGATGTATGTGTTTAAACAAATACACTCAAGGAAATACAATTTAAAATGAACATAGACCAAATGTAAATAAAACGTGAATTTTATCGGGTAATCTTTATTATAGTATAAACGACTCATTCTTTACATTTATTAGTTAAAGATCATTTTGTTCAAATGTTGGCCGTAACTGGGTCTAACATGGTCCATTCTATGGTTCCAACATTCGATGGCACTTTGGAGCATGTAAGGTGGTATTTGGCGAATGAAACGAGTAATGTTGGTTCCCATATTCCTAAATCATGTAGACTTTGGGCTTAACGTCTACACAAAGGAACAAGTGTAAAGGTGTGATATAACTTAATCTGGGTCCTATGCGTCAAATTATGTGTTTACTAAATAAATCTCGCAACAATGTCATGGTTAAACGGACAATGCCGCCTGATTGTCAGAAAATATCTTCAGTATCACGGGCTTCATTTCAGGCAGCAAACACTCTGTTCTCAAAGTGAGAAAACTTGCACCATTCACGTTTACGTTCCGGCCGGCCTTTATGGACAACAAATGTGGACCCATGGAGGATGACCTTGACTAACACCAAATCCGCAGTGAAAGTTGGTAAGGATCTTACCGAACCTTTCGAAACTAAGCGAGGCCTCAGGCAAGGCGACACCCTATCGCGCGATCTCTTTAACATCTTAATAGAGATTTTTCTGAGAAAAGCTGCAGTCAACAGGAATAAAACCATCAGCAGCAAAAGTAGCATGCTGCTCGCGTATGCTGATGATATAGATATCATTGGGCGCACAATTAGAGAACTTACTTCAGTTTTTTTCGGGAATTGAGAAAGAGTCAGCAAAAGTGGGTCTGACGGTAAATGAGGACAAGACAAAATTAATGGTTTCAACGAACAGGGCCTCCACGCGATTAGACCAAAGCGTGAACGTTGATAACCGTTATAACTTCGAGGTAGTGGACGAATTTATATACCTCGGATCTGCCGTGAACAAAAACAGCAACGTCAGCCTTGAGATCAAGCGGAGAATTGTGCTTGCGAATATATGTTATTTTGGGCTAAGCAAGCACTTTAGAGATAAAGCCCTCTCTCGAGTAACAAAAGTCCAGCTGTACCAGACTCTCATTCAACTTGTCTTGCTCTATGCCGCAGATTTCTGGGTCCTATCGCAAGCAGACGAAACATCTGTAGGAGTCTTCGAGAAAAAAATATTCCGAAAAATGTATGGCCCTATAGTGCACAACGGCCAGTATCGGCGACGCATGAATCATGAGCTGTATGAGCTTTATCCTGACATTGACATAGTTAAGCGGACCAAGATAACGCGATTGCGCTGGCTAGGCCATGTCAGTAGAATGGCTGAAGACGAACCAGCACGAAGGGTTTTCGAAACCGAACTCGAAAGAAGATGAAAAACAGGAAGACCAAGACTCCGCTGGAGGGATCAGTTTGACGAATCCCTGCGTACACTTGGTATAGACAACTGGAGAAATAGAGCAAAAGATCGAACTGGTTGGCGAAATATGTTATCTTCGTTTTGTAAAGTCCCTGACCCCCCGGAGTTGTCCGGGAATGGATAAGTAAGTAAGCATGAACTCATGAAAGCACCCTTTTGTACATGCTAAAAAATAACGACACCAGCACCACATTGCAGGAACCATGTACATGTTTGCAATCAATGTTTTCGTGAATTGATGGTTTGGCACTTTTCGTTTCTTTATTGTATGTCATGTATTTCTTTTCAGCAATTTTCAACAACTAAAGCCACGTTTGGATCACAAATTCATATATTATAACCTATTAATCATTGTGACCCAAACATTTTATATTGAGTAGCAAACACAATGTGTTACAAGTATACTATATTTGCGACAAGCTACAAACACATTATATTTGCATCCAAACAACAAGAAAAGACAAATTTTTCAGCGTGTATGTCTCGAGTAGAAGCTCTTGAAAGTCTTCGGGTTACCACTAAGCCCAAACGTGGCAGTTTTTCTTAATATTTGCTTAAATTAACCTATTCGCTGAAAACTATTTTCTTCTACAAACTTTTCAAGAGCGCAAGACTAGAGCGATGACGATTCATTGACGAAAAGTCAAATAATGTTAAGCAAAAATAGCATGATAGTTCTCAGTACTAAATAAGTCACCCGATACAACATAACAGATTTTTTAAATTTTGATAAAATTTTAAGGTGTATTTTATAAATTCAAATGATACTTATTATAGTTGAAATATGTTCCATTAACAATAAAAATATCAATATTTTTTCAAAAATTTAGTGAGGTTGCCGACTTCCAGTAACAAAAATTTTTTCTGTCTGGTTCAAGTGTAACATTTATTTACGTCATTATATACAAGGACAGCAAAATTATGAGAAGATGATATTTGAATATTTATTAAATTACGAAAATGTAACATTTTACAAATTAGGATGGGTCTACCAAGAATTCAGATTTCATAAATTTAAAAATTCCATGAAACTGCCCATAGTCATTAACAACAAAAAAAAATCTGACTCTAATCTGAATTGGTCAATTTCTAACTTACACCCTGAAAAATCTATATTTTTGAAACGAAGTTCCTTATCTCACGTTGCGGGTTTGGGGCTAAATGAAAAAATTTTAAACACCTTTTTTTTAACTACTTTATTACAACCCATTATTATCAACTATATTGGGTATTTTTGGTTCGGTTTGGTTTAAAGGGAAGTTTTCTAGGTGGCGCCTGTTTATTGCATATTGTAGTTTTGAACCCAATAAAAACTAAGTTTAGAAGAGCCAAAGTGCAAAACTGGCAAATCCATTAAGTACATGCCTGAACATGGAATAACATTTGGCCGCACACTTACTCTTACACTACTTACGTACTTTTGGTTTGGTTTGTGTCTAGACTAACATATGGGGGGATATTTCTTGTTTAGTGGAAAATTTTCTAGGTGGAGCCTGTTTATTACATATTGTAGTTTTGAACCGAATAAAAAGTAAACTTAGAAAAGCCAAAGTGAAAGAAGTTTAAAAAAATAAAATTTTCTTAAATAAGTGCGTTTTCTTAAAAAAAGTAAATTTTCCCAAAAAAAATACCTATTCATATTCTTAAACAGAGTACCTTTACTTAACAAAATACCTTACCTTAAAGAAGTACCTTTGTTTAAAAAATAAATGTTCTTGCAAGAAGTACCTTTTCTCAAAAAAAAAACGTTTTAAAAAAAAAAAAACCTTTTTTTATAGAATACCTTTTTTGTAAAACAAAATAACTTTTCTTGACATAAGTACCTACTCTGAAAATTGTACCTGTGCTTTCGTAAAAAAAGCTTTTCTTCAAAAAAATACCTTCTCTTAAAAAAATACATTTTCTTACAAAAATTCTTTTCTCCAAAGTTCGATTTCTTAAAAATAAAGTAATACCTTTCCATTTATTTTCTTGAGATAAGTATCCTTCCTGAAAATAAAAAAAATTTTCTTAAAAATATAACCTTGTCCTAAAGAGTAAAACTTCTTTAAATAGTGCCTGTTCTTTAAAAAAGAACATCCTTGTAAAAAAATTGCATACCTTTAGCCTTTTTCGTACAAAAAAAACATTAGCTTTTTAATAAAAGAAGTACCTCCCATCAAAGAAAGGACTTTTTCGGGAAGATATAATACATATTCTTACAAACGGGACCTAAAAACATAGGTCTTTTTTAAATACATACATTCTAGAAAAAAAATTGTTGTTAAATAAAGTTTATCATTTTACAAAAGACATCTTTTCCTAAAGATCCATTTAAATTGCAGTATTTTTCAGCAGGCGCATTAGGCCTGTTGGAACTAACTCGTACATAATACATAGCGAAAGGAACTTCGATCCAACCGGGTGTCCCCTGACACCTCATGTAATTTTTTTTATTATTTGGATCCAAATACAACGTATTTGTAGCTTCTCGCAAATACAGTATACTTGTGTCCAAACACATTGTGTTTGCTATTCAATATTACATATTGCGGTCACAATGATAAATATGATATAGCATATGTTTTTGTGGCCCAAACAAATATTTCAGTTTTATAATATATGTGATTGTGACCCAAATATATCTGTGTTTGTGATACAAACACATCTGTGCTCACGCGAGAGCAACAGAATAAAAGAGGAACAACGAGAAATTATTCACAGTCTACCATGTCAGTGTGTAACTGTATTTCTGGATTAGTTTTTCAGTCAGTGACTCATCAATATTCCTGAATGCGTGTGTAAATTGCACATGAAGTGCGCGTTTCAGTGTGTATTTCTGTCGCATTCAGTCGTCAATGGTTCATCGGGCAGAGCATGTCAAAAGCGCTTGGCCGGATAAGTAAGTATGCAGTGAAGAAAGTTATATTAGTAAAAAATATTTGTGATCAGTGAAAAATAGAATAAACAAAGTCTCGGCCAGTTAAATATTTAGAATTGTGACTTTTGTGTTTGTGTATGTGTTTCGTATACATGTGTGCTACCAAAGTGAGAAATCATTTTAAGGAAAGGAACTGAAAAGAGCAAAAGCGTTAAGCCCTTACTGAGAAAATCAGAGAGGCGGACTATTTGCGATATATAACTAAAAACACAAGTATTTAAACTGCACTTGGCTGACATGAACTAGCTTTGAATACACTAGCCAACAGTCGTTTTGTGATTTGTTTCTAGCATACTTTTTCTCATTGATTTTGACCTACTAAACACGAAAATGAGTTTTAAAAATTTTTCTGTTGATTGGTTTTCGAGATACAAATTTTTGAACTTTTTTTTTTAAATTTTTGGAGGTACACTTACAATTTTGAGCATATCTTTCGTCTTCTTTGACGTATTTGATACTACTACTACTCAAATTAAAGCAAATTGAGCCGTCTACAACTCATTCTCAGAAAATTTTCAAATCGGGTGAGTAGTTTTGATTTTGGCGGCTTAAAAAGGTTAAAAAACTGCGTTTTTTTAGTAAAAATGTGGCAGAAAAATTCATATAAAAATTCATATAAAATATAAAACGCGATGCTAACAGCGATTTTGGTTTTTTTACGTATAGCTGGCATTTTTCCAAAGAAAATAAGCACTTACTTAACAAAATCTGACAACAAATGGCGAACTTATAATTTTTTTGGTAAAACACCGAAATTCCGCTATTTCACGATATTTTGATTTTCATTATTTGCACAGCTAACCTACTAGGAGGGAGCGAAAAAGCAAGTTTTTTATAATCCTATACATAAGTTACTTCTGTTCAAAATTTCACCACCCTGGGTTAATGTCTTCTGTTCTGGCAAGGGACGTGAAATTTAAAAAATTTAGTGAAATCAGCAATTTTTTTTTTTGGATACGAATTTTACGATACGAATTTTGGCAAACCCACTTTACATGTACAAAATTGTTTGGAAAAAACTTTTACGTAATTTTTATGATTCTCAGAATTAAAAAAAATAAGTAATACACAAATAGTTATTTAATTTTTATGATTGTGGTTGCAGAGTAATATACGCTTCTGAATGTGCGTATACGCTCTTCGTGTTCCTTTATGACTGCTACTCCGTTCACAGTCAATTAAAGGGAATTACACTTTTTTATTGATGTGTGTTTTCCCGATGGCTACCTGTATCGCTTTTTTTTACAGAAATTCCCCCCACATTTGTGAGTGGTCATTATTTGGTGTTATTTATAGGTGTTCATTTATCGTTTTTTGTCATTCAACAAGTGTCTACGAACGCGAGTAGTACGAGTAAAAAGTGAAACAAATTGAATTTAAGTGCATATAATACCTACCCAACAAGTAAGACAATGAGTAAAAGACTTCGTGTGTTCGAGTGTTTGAACAATCCAGACAATTTCTGCAATGTTTGTGGCGAGTTTATAAAGAATAATCACGCACACACGTTTACTCCAGCAGTGCAATTGCACTATTTGAATTATTTTGGTATTTCACCAAATATCACAGAATCATGGACACCTAAGTCGCTATGTCATCTTTGCTATATAATACTAACCAACTGGGCAGCTGGCGGAAGGTAAGAATTTTTATTTAAACACATTAAGCAAAGCAAATATAGTAATTTATTTTAATTTTAGGCGCCATATGAAATTCGATACACCAATGATGTGGAAAAAGCCGCTATGCCATTCCACAGACTGTTATTTTTGCCTCACCACAAACAGTGGGGTAGGGAGATTTTTAAAATGGAACTACGCTCAAGTGGGATCGTTTGCACTTCCAGTACCACATTCGAATGATGTACCATATCCAGTGTGCCCCGGTGCATCTCTTCAAAAAGCAGAATCGTCAGATCAAGAGTCCGAGTCAAGTGCAAGCGAATTTGGGGCGTGCAGAAAGCGAAAATTACTGTCACAGGCCGAACTAAACGATTGGGTGCGCGATTTTGGTCTCACTAAGGAGAAATCCGAACTTTTTGCGTCTCGGATGGTACAGTGTGGATTTGCGGATTCAGAAGTGAAAGTAACAGCGTACAGGAAGCGTCACCAGCAGTATGCAAAATTTTATACAAAGATTTATTTACGGTCAATTTTCCCTTACCTTTCGCTGGCAAAAATTAAAGAAGGAGTCTTCGCAGGACCCGATATAAAAAAAATGTTGAAAGATGAAACATTCCCGAAGCTGTTATCACCCATCGAAGCCGCAGCATGGAATTCCTTCAGGCTTGTTGTGGAAAACTTTTTAGGAAACAATAAAAGCCATAATTATAAGGACATAGTTGAGGATCTGGTAAAGAACTATGAAGCAATGGGTAGGTTTTTTTTTGAAACAAATGTTAATTTAAATAGCGTTTTAATTCTCGTTTTTTTTTCATTTTTGGGTAGGAGTGCACATGTCACTTAAAATACACTTTCTGCATTCTCATTTGGATTTTTTCCCTGAGAATTTAGGAGACGTGAGCGACGAACACGGCGAGCGCTTTCATCAGGAATTGAAGGCTATGGAACGACGCTATCAGGGCATCTATGACACGGCTATGATGGGTGACTACATTTGGACCCTAATACGTGAGACCAATTGCAGCGAATACAAAAAACAAAGAAGAAGTCAGCTGTTTTTCCACATGGCATAAAATGTACAGTTATATCTTTGTTTCTACTCATTTTTTATGGGCGTTGATTTGGTTAATTTCGTTAGTTTAGCTAACCTGGCACATCCATTTCTAATTGTGCCATACATTGAGTATGTAGTGCTCTAAATAAATTAAAAAATAATATACTAAGACTAATTTGTTTATTTTAAATTAAGTTCAAATGTATTTATTCGTTTGCGTTGGGTAGGTAAGCTGTGCAAATAATGAAAATCAAAATATCGTGAAATAGCGGAATTTCGGTGTTTTACCAAAAAAATTATAAGTCCGGCATTTGTTGTCAGATTTTGTTAAGTAAGTGCTTATTTTCTTTGGAAAAATGCCAGCTATACGCAAAAAAACTAAAATCGCTATTAGCATCGCGTTTTATATTTTATATGAATTTTTATATGAATTTTTCTGCCACATTTTTACTAAAAAAACGCAGTTTTTTAACCTTTTTAAGCCGCCAACATCAAAACTACTCACCCGATTTGAAAATTTTCTGAGAATGAGTTGTAGACGGCTCAATTTGCTTTAATTTGAGTAGTAGTAGGATGAAATACGTCAAAGAAGACGAAAGATATGCTCAAAATTGTAAGTGTACCTCCAAAAATTTCAAAAAAAAAGTTCAAAAATTTGTATCTCGAAAACCAATCAACAGAAAAATTTTTAAAACTCATTTTCGTGTTTAGTAGGTCAAAATCAATGAGAAAAAGTATGCTAGAAACAAATCACAGAGAAAATTTTGTTATTTGTGACCTAGTGATATAAGTACATTGTTTGTGTACCAAGGCATGTGTAGACAACAAAAAAACAGACAAACAAGAAAGCAGCAGATTCTCATTTCTTGAATAAAAAACAAATAATGCATTCAATGCAAATAAATGTAAAAAAAAGTCGGGTTAAATATATAATTTTTTTTTATTAATTGTTTCTAATTGTAGATTTATTATAGTAAACTTAGTTATATTAAATACTATACTATATAATATAAATACTATATTGAAATCAAAAAATAATTCGTTTCTAATTATTATTATGTTTGGGAGGAAATATGCACATGTTTCCACGTAAGTATATGGAGGTTTGGACGAAAACACGAGAATGCTTCCTAAACACGAGAAGTATATGGATGTTTGGGATGAAGGACGCATATGATTTCATGTAAAAGAATACATGTTTGTCAGTAAACATGCTAGTGTTTGCATTTAAATACAAATCAGTTTGGGACTTGTAAGCATATGCATGTTTGGAGGGTGTTCCAAACATATACATGGTTCCTGCAAAATATGTTTGAGAGAATATCTTACACTACTATATATGTGCTCATTGTTGCACAGCATTTCAAGGCACAATCCAGGTATATACCTACAAAAGTCTACCAATACTAACAGCAATACCAATTAAGATTATTGAAATCCAATATCCTATTTTAAATGATACTTAACTTTTACATTATTTGCGTAGTTTTCGCAATATTCGGCGCCTAATTTAATTTATTTATTATTATTGTGGCCGTCGGTGGTGCAATGGTTAGTGTGCGCGGCTCCTGTACATGAGATCCTGGGTTCGAACCCGGCTCTGACCACCTTCAAATTTTCTTTCGGCGGCGGTCACCTCGCATAGTGACGGCGACACTATCGAGTATTTAGCCATGAAAAAGCTTCTCAAATTACCGTTCGGAATCGATGTAAAACTGTAGGTCCCAATCAGTGAGTGAAAACTGGAAAGCGCACAGCTCAGTGATTGTGAGAAGTTCTCCCCAGTCCCTTCATGGGATGTAATGGGAAACCATTTATTTATTTTATTTATTATTTGATTTATTACTATGGGGTGTTTTCTCCATAGGGTTTACATTAGTCATAGGGAAATTTCACCCCAAATCTAGAAATGACGCAACGCCGCAAAAAGTTAAGACGAACAATAAAGGAAAATTAGACATCCCCCAAAAAATTTGGGGTGAATTTGCATTGGGGCCCATGTTCAGGGTGTCTCAGTAAGATTGCACTTTTTAAATTTAGTGTCATTTATTATTGTGCAAGTGGCAACTGTGAAATTTGGCAACCGTCACTTGTGTTTATTCCGATTATAAAAAATGGAATCGCCATACGACAGAAGAACGCGTTATAATTGTGAAAACTTATTACAAACATGTGGAAAGTTATGCGGAGACGGTTCGCAAACTTCGAAGAATTTTCAGTTGAGAAAGTGCAACTAATGTGTCAACCGTTCGAAGAGTGGTCAACAATTTTGAAGAAACTGGGTCGGTTATGGGCAGTAAGACTGCTGTGTGGCAACGTACCGGCCGGTATCTTGAAAACATGTCTGATGTAAACGAAAGTGAAGCCGTAACCCCGAAAACATCAATTCGGCTTCGTTCTCAACCACTTCAAATTTCACGAAGCACTGCTCAACGAATTGTGATAAAAGACCATCAACTTCATGCGTACAAAATTCAGCCTAGTCAGGAGCTCAAACCAGCAGACCACGGAAGACACTGTCAATTCGTCTTCTCCGTTGAAGCGCATTTCCATCTGAATGGCTTCGTGAATACACAAAATTGTCGAATTTGGGGCTCAGAAAATCCTCATGCAATCCATTGGAAACAAATGCACCCACAACGAGCAACTGTCTGGTGCGAAACCTTGAACGGCATTCGTTATAGGACCATGATAACGGAGTTCTTGCAGCCTCAACTGGACGGCATAGATCTGGACGAAGTGTGGTTTCAGCAAGACTGCGCCTACTGCCACACAGCGCATGAAACAATCGATTTATTGCAGCAACGATTTCCAGAACAAATTATCCCAAAAAATTCTGATGCCAACTGGCCACCAACATCATGCGATTTAACGTCGTGCGATTACTTTCTTTGGGGTTTTGTGAAATCTCGGGTTTATGCGAATAAACCACAAACAGTTCTTGACCTCAAATCCGAGATCCAACGCGTCATCGGGCCACATCTCTGTAAAAAATTCATGGAAAATTTCATGAAAATAGCGATGGCCATGGGGGCCATTTACTGATATTTATTCCGCACTTAATCGCAACATGTCTTCTTTAAAATCCATTAAAAAATCACTGAGTGTTCGCACACACGTGCGATGTGTTAACACATTTTTGTTACACGGTACCTCTTCGATTTCTATGATCACATTTGTAAAAGTTACATTGGAAAATAAAAAAAAGAATAGTTATTGTGCTGAAGACTCTTTCGCTATTGCACTTTCTTTTTCTTACATCTGCTTTAACACTAGATGAATATTTAGCTCACTGATATAATTGATTTTGTTTTGTCATAAACAAAACGACGAAAAAAAAAAGTATTGAATAGTATAGAGAACTTATTGCAGTCTTTTTTCCGCTATCATGTAAACAGTCTGAGTTACCGAGCATAAACGAGTCTTATTCTTTTTATAGAATATTTAAATATAAATGCACCATTTCGACAATTATTACATAAAACAATACAAAACGCATAAATGATTCAAAAGGCATCAATGTTTCACATCAAAATTATGAATGGACCAAGTTATGACAAAAAGAGAGTAATAAATTTTGAATCATTCGCCAGATGTCACCAGTGCTTTTGAGTCATACAATTCGTTCCATGAGTTCTCTATACTATTCAATACTCTTTGGCGACGACGACCCGCTTGTTTGTTAGCTGCCGCTACATCAATACCATCATACTTATTTTCAGGCAGAGAGTAAAATATTGTTGTACAACAACCACTTATGTGATGCTAACGCTGTGTGTTGTTTGCATGTGTTCACTTTGATAGATTGCCCTACCCATGCGTATTAAGAAATCAAAAACTCCGTTATATCTCAAAAAATGTGTGTTATTATTTTTTATAATGAAAAGGTGCATCCTTGCTGAAACACCCTTTATATGAAAATACGCTCCAAAATGTCGTGTTGTTGTATCCTGTATATTAATTTTAGGCTCATTTTCGTTTTGCAATTAGGGCGCTATTTCCTGAGGCCCACCTTCATTCCGCCTGAACATAGGGCCTTAACAAAATTACGTTACCTATTTTAGTATTGTTCGATGATTTTCACTTCACTGAAGGTGATCTGCCTTTTCCTTGATCTTTACTGCCTTGCAGGTTGTAATACTTTCATTATCTGGAAATTTCCGTCGGTGGTACAGCGAGGCCCAAAATATATCAGCCTATCTTTTCTTCAGTGGTGCAATGGTTAGAGTGCAATGGTTAGTGTCGGTGGTGCAATGGTTAGTGTGCGCGGCTCTTGTACATGAGATTCTGGGTTCCAACCCGGCTCTGACCACCTTCAAAAAAAATTTCTTTCGGCGGCGGTCACCTCGCATAGTGACGGCGACACTATCGATAATATAGCCATGAAAAAGCTTCTCAAAAATACCGTTCGGAATCGGTGTAAAACTGTAGGTCCCAATCAGTGAGTGAAAACTGGAAAGCACACAGCTCAGTGATTGTGAGAAGTTCTCCCCAGTCCCTTCATGGGATGTAATGGGAAACCATTTATTTTTATTTATCTTTTCTTCAGTTGTTCAAATGGCGACAAGTGGTGTTTTCTTTCGATATTTGTGAAGCGAGCAGAGACAGAAGAAACAGCGACGAGCTGCTATAATCCTCAAGAACTCGGAATACTCGTGGCAATTTTTTACGGAACATGAACTCGAAGGAAGACGAAAAATAGGAAGACCAAGATCAGAAGAACTTTTGGATCAGTTTGACGAATCCCTGCGTACACTTGGTATTATCAACTCAAGAGATAAAACATCGAACTGGTTGGCGAAATATTCTGTTTCCGTTTTGTAAGACCCCTGACATCCCAGGGATGTTTGAGACCGAATAAGTTTTCTTGAATTGAAGATCTGCTGTTTTGTTTCTTTCAACAAACATAGCCACATTTGGGTCACAAAAACATATTTATATCCTATTAATCATTGTATATCCAACATTGAATATCAAACACAATGTGTTTGCACGCAAGTGCACTATATTTACGACACGCTACAAAGACGATTTATTTACATCCAAACAACAACAAAAAACAGACTTTTCATCATATTCGTACTTCTGTGTCATTATTTATGTAGAAACAGTCAGCCACCTCTGGCGCGTTAGTAGTCACTCAGGAGCCTGATGTTAAAATTTCTTTCGCCTAAACTGTGTTTTCCTATTTCGTATTCAAATCAGCCATAACAACAACAATGTCCAACTTCTGTACAGTTGGTTGTTAATTGATGTAAGTTGTTCGCAACACACGCTCTTTGTGTCGTCGTTAGCTTGTTCCGTCGGTACATATGTTTGAACAATGCTTATATTTCTTATCCGTGATCTAAATCTGAACTAATTTGTTGGAGTCCTTTTTGCCCAGCAGAAACCCAACTCCGTGTCGGCGAATACCATCGGTTTTTCCGCGGAGAACAAAATTTAACCTCTTTACGTTACCTTAACTTCACCAATCATTCTCGGAATATGGATGTCTCTTATTTTGAAGAATTATATTATAAAATACAGTTTTCACAAATACTTAGGTGGAGATAATTCTCTTGACCGTTAAAAATGTTCATTAGCTTCGACAATTCATTTTATTCATTTATCTTTCCACTAAATAACACAAAAGCATTTCTATTTTTAGGATCACCGATTGTTACCTACACTCTTACACCGATTCCGAGCAAGTTTCTGAGAGGGAATGCCACGGCTTATCGGTGGATGCAGGTCTCCCAATGCCTAATCTGAGTAGCTGTTGTACATAAGTACGTGAGGGCGATCCCTGCTCAGAAAACCTTACATTTCTTTCGGACGACGGTTACCTTCCTTGACGATACTATCGAGTAGTTAGCCATGAAAAAGCTTCTCAAACGACTACTACTAAGCCACTACCATTCGGAAACTGTGGGTCCCAATCAGTGTGTGTAAAACGAGAAATCGAACAGCACACTGTTCGCGAGAAGGTCTCTCCTATCCCCTCATGGTATGTAATGGGAAAGCATTTTGGAATGTAGTGCTTTATCGGACGTTGCGGGATGGGGGCTAAATGAAAAAAAAATAAAAATCTTTTTTTTAACACTATTATGCTACAACCCAGTATTATCAACTAAAGGGTCCGCCAAATAACTTTTATTTTTTTTGAAAATGCTATAAAAAAAAACTACTGAATATTTTCTAAAATTTCTTTTTTTATTTGAAAGTACAATCCTTCCGGTTAATAATGGAAAATAATTTCATTCAAATGGCTGCCTCGGCTGGCCATGCAGTAGCCTATACGATCGGTCCAATTTTTAAGCACATTATCGATTGTGTGCAGCTGTATTTCACCAATGGCTTCACGAATATTGTCCTTTAAAGCGTCAATTGTCTCTGGCTTGTCGGCGTAAGACTGATCTTTGAGGGCACCCCACAAATAATAGTCCAACGGTGTCAAATCGCAGCTCCGAGGTGGCCAAACGACATCAGATCTGCGGCTGATAATGCGATCTTCAAAAACAGGGCGCAAAACATCGAGTGTAGCACACATTCTGCAACATAACCATGATTTTCAAAGAAATGTCGCAATATTTCCCAGCGTTTTTCAAGCGTATACACAACCATATTCGTTCAGCTGAAGGATAAAACTAATTAGCTGTCAAATCAGACATGAGCTAAGTGTTACCATTCACGAAATAAGCACTAGTTGAAAAAACAAACGTTAGATGGCGGACCCTTTATATTGGCTAAAGTACTTTGGTTTGTGTCTAGACTAACATGTGTTGGGAAAATTCTGGTTTAATGGCATGTTTTCTATGTGGAGCTTGTAACCAATATTTAGTAAATATTGTAGTTTTGAACCCTATAAAAACTAAATTTTGAAAAGCCACAATGAAAGAAATTTAAAAAAATTAAATTTTCATAAATAAGTGCCATTTCTTAAAAAAATTTAATTTTCTCAAAAAAATACCTATTGATATTCTTAAACAAAGCACCTTTTCTTAGGAAAAAAAAAAACTTATCTTAAAGAAGTACCGCCGTTGCTTAAAAAAAGTAAATTTTCTTACAAATAGTACCTTTTCGTGAAAAAAGTATTTTTTTTTAAATAAGTACCTTTTCTTAAAAACGTACATTTTCATAAAACAAATTTCCTTTTTTAAAATACTACCCTTTCTTTAAAGAATAACTTTTTTGTGAAACGAAATAACTGTTCTTGAGATAAGTACCTTAAAAATTTACCTATTCTTGAAAAAAGGACTAATTCTAAAAAAATCCCACTTGTTGAAAAACCTTTTCTTAAAAAAAATACCTTCCCTTAAAAAATTTTCCTTTCTTACAAAAATTACTTTTCTTAAAAGTATCTTTTCTTAAAAAAAATAATACCTTTTGTTCTTGAGAAAAGTAGCCTTTCTTAAATTAAGTACATTTTCTTAAAAAAATATCCTTTTCCTAAAAAGAGTATCGCTTCTTTAAAAACTACCTGTCCTTAAAAAAGTACCTACTTATTTGTAAAAAAATCGTAATCTTATGGATTTTTCTTATAGAGAGTACTTCTTCTTAAAAATAGTACGTTTTCTTAAAAAAAAATTAGCTTTTAAAAAAAAAAGAAGTACCTCTCTTTAAAAAAGGACCTTTTCAGGAAAACATAATACATATTTTTATAAAGAGGAATATTCTTTTTTAAAAAAATACATTCTACAAAGACAGCAGACAGTTGTCCGAGGCCTTCGGCCACGGACTGTCCCTGCAGGCTGTGTCAGAGACACGGCCATTAAGTTTAACGTAGAATACGCCATCCGATAAGACATAAAACATATATAACAATAAATGATAAATAGAATAAGCAAATGAATTTATTTATTTGATAGTTAGTTTTGATTATATTATGGTAGGAAAAATAGGATAAATATGTTTTTAAATTAAAAGAGCAAGGATAAATGATAAATAACAGACGCAAATCAATTTGATTATTTGAAAGTTACTTTCAAACTGACAACTGTCTGCTGTTTTTTTTATAATTATATATCCATGTTAAATTCAAATTCACATTTAACATTTTGTTTCACTTAAATACATAAGTAAATATACGAAATTTCAATATTTCATCAATCAAAACAACAGCCGAAGGTTTGTGTCCACACTGAAACAGCAGCATAGTTTGTGTTCACGCTACAAACTCAACACTCAACCAAACACCACACATATGTTTGAGTGTATGTGTTTAAACAATTTTCATTTGAGAAATTTAAATATTAGGAAGATATCAACCAATATGAAATGTATATCAAACGAAAGATAACATCTTCATTTACCTACAAAAAAATTTTTAAAAAAAGTTATCTCGCCGTTTCCTCATAATCAATGAAATAAAGATTACAACAATAACAATCTGACATGACTCCCTATACCGTAAGGTAAGGCGTATTCTACGCCAAAAAAAAATTTTTAAAAAAGTTTATCATTATACAAAAAGTATCTTTTCCTAAAGATCCATTTAATTATCGTATTTTTCAACAGGCGCCTTAGGCGTATTGGAACTAACTAGTACATAATATATAGCGAAAGGAACTTCGTTCCAACCGGGTGTCCCCTGACACCTCATGTGACTTTTTTTTCCGTCTTACGATATTACTCGATAGTGTAAGGAAATTGAACTCGCGTTCTTATGTGCACGAGTCGCGCACGCTCACCGATACGCCACAATCACCAAATCATTGTTCCACAAATACCAAGTCATTAATCTGGTAAGAAATCTAATGTACTAAATTACAAACCAATTGCAAAAGTTACCTCCAGTATTTGGGGATATTATATTTCCAAACCTGTATTTCACTTTTCAATATTTTCTCTGGGACTACTATTTCTTTTGATTCCTTCTAAGGCGTTTGATAAAGTTTGGCATTTTATATCTGAACTATGTGAAATTTCAAGAGATACTTAGGATGGAAATTGAAAATTACGGGAACGTACAAAATGCCGCCGGAAGAAAATACTCTGTCAGAAATTTGAAAATATATTTGTCTATCTAAGCGTATGACCACAGTCAGGGCGAAACTCTTTTTAATTTTTGGTCACTAATACACAAACACCACTCTCAGCAATTATTCTTAATCTATTATGTCCTACAGGCCGGAAGGACAAAAACTGAATAGACTGTTCTTTTCTACCCTATAAAATATAAATTTCCAACTCCTGATCACATTTCTTTAAGAAATTAGAAATAATTTAATTTTAATTGTCAATAAAATAGAAAAACTTTTTTCAACACAAAATAATTTTTGTATTAACCGGGAAATAATCTGCCTCCTTGACGCCAGGAAAATAGAAAGAATTATATTCAGCTCTTGATCTTCTTCCATAAGAATACGAGTAAACATTTTCAAGGCCTACGTTATCGCTCCGATTGTGTTCGTACACTAACATAATCATGACATGTCACCCATATTGACAAAAAAAAATATTTGTTGTGTCAAAATACATTAGAAATCAAAACTTCAACAGCCGACAGGGGTCAATAAATACCCTCGTATAAAAACAAGATTGACGTCTCCGTAATCAGCACTTCAGTAAGTAGCTTTTTGAAACGCGCCTCCAAAAATATGTTTTCAGTTCACTCTAGTGCCCAGTGATTCAATTTTGTCTTAGTCGTATTAGCCCACAACTGTTAATCGATTTGAAATTACTTTATTTTCTGAATTACAGCTAACAAAACTTTGGTTTCTGTAAATATTTTTAGAAAAATTAGAAACACATCCTTTTTTCATTCAGCTGTGGAAAGTGTAACAACACAGCGATATATTAAATTAAATATAATCGCAATATGTACCAATCCGGCCAATACAAATTGTTAAACAAAGTTATATTTCATTATCAGGTTATATTTCAATTATGCCTGTTTGGTTTTGACTAAATCCCTTTCACTAAATTACAAATGTAATCAAATTGTACTTAGCTATAAATCAAACTAACGAATTGTGTGCACACAATGTTTATTCCCTTAAATTATATTAGTTGTCTTTCAGTAAACACAATTACCGAAAGATATTGCTCGGCATAATTTCGCCTCAAAGTGATTTATGAGGCACCAAATATGGATGCTATGCGTATCTGTGCAGCAGTTGTCAAAAAAACATGGTATAGAAACGTCAAAAGTCCACCGTTTCGTTTTCGATGTTTGCTCAGAAAAATTGAGTGGAAACTTTTCTGCATTTGTACAAGTCGTTTTGTATGAGAAAAATTTTTTTTCGATATTTAGTGTGCAAGTTTTCGAGTCTAGTGATATTTAGAAGTCTTTTCGCGATTACATTAATACCACCATGATCTATGTACTTATAAAATTTTCGTATACATTTTTTCCTATAAAAAGTAATATGTCGACCAAGAAACAGCCAAAGCCATGAACTTCCCATATAGAAGCATCGTCAGGTTGCATTCTCTCTTATATTTAAAATATTTGTGACACTTTTCAAACTTTTAATGGCTCGAAAACTAAATCTACATTGTGCTAGAAAGTATAGAAGTTACAGTGCAATTTTCAATGTGTGCGTCTAATGGCTCGATTACGGATGGCAACCAAACTTCGGTTGCGCCGTCAACTGACAACGCCACTGAAATAAATATTGGTATTATGTATGGCAACTTTTGCCAGTTTCCGTAGGTAAGTGTTCTGGCGTCGATAACAGAGTTTTGTCACTTCGCCAGCTGTAAATATTGTAAACATACAATAACACAGATGATGAGTTTAGTGGAAATATTTTGTGATGAGGAAGACAGAGTAAAAAGCGTGGCATCCATAGAAGATACTCAAAGAGATAACTCTAATCCTTTGGGATAGCCGGGTATACTGAGTAAATGTTATTGCTTTGTTAATAAATAATTCCCTGTTTTAGTTTCGTAGGTAAGTGTTCTGTCGTCGATAACAGAGTTTTGTCACTTCGCCAGCTGTAAATATTGTAAACATACAATAACACAGATGATGAGTTTAGTCGAAATATTTTGTGATGACGTGGCATCCATAGACGATACTCAAAGAGATAACTCTAATCCTTTGGGATTGCCAGGTACACTGAGTAAATGTTATAGCTTTGTTAATAAATAATTCCCTGTTTTAGGATTAAGGCATATTTTGCCTTCCAAAATAGGAATAGATTATTTAGTGGATACTTTGGAAAATGACTGCAAACGAAGTCATCGGGCAACAGCAATACCTCCGCTCTTAAAAGTTTATGCAGCTTTAAGGTCTTTTGCGAACGGAAGGTTCCAAACGTCTAATGACAACGACTTCAACCTTGGCATGGCTCTAGCTACGTTGTCGTTTGTTTTATATTTTGTTCTGATATTTTGAAAGATATTTAGAATTATATTTTTTACCTCTAATCCACAACCACATTGAGGCTGTCACGACCAAATTTAGTCCCTACAACCTCGTTTCACATATGATTCAGTTGTAACAACCGAATCTTCAATAATATTCGCTCTATCAATTAAATTTTGTAAAATTTCGGTGGGAGCAACAGAAGTTAGAATTACAGCGTTTGTTCCAAATTCGGTTGGAGTAACAGAATGAATTTAGCTCCAACAACCGAATTTGGCATCAGTTCGGTTGTAGCTACCGAATTTATTATCAAGTCGGTTGGAACAACTGAATTTAGCCATAATTCGGTTGCCACGACAGAATTTGTCGTCAATTCTGTTGCTGTAACCGAATTTCGCATGAATTCTGTTGAGACAATCCAATTTATTTTCAATTCGGATACCACAACATAATTCTATATATTTCAAAGTTTGATTGGAGTGGATTGAGAATCACCCGGACGAGGGTTTGAATCACGCCACTTAATACATGCTGCCGACCGTAGCAATACCCGGAGATCATGATGCCAGATAGGAGTGACTGGGTGGGATTTATACCATCCTCACTCTCTTGTCGTCTGATCTTTACAGACGGCTCCAAAATGGAATCGGGCACATTAGGGGGATCTCCAGTGAGGACCTTCAACTCGGGCTGTCCATGAGTCCATGAAATCGTGGCGACTATGAGAGCTCCATTTGAGATAATGGACTCATGCTTGTACCCAGTGGGTGAATTCGTCATCTACGTTGATAGAAAGCCAGCTCTCAGTGCGATCAGGTCACACATGTGTAAATCCAAATTGGTTAGGGATTGCAAGTGGATCTTGAATTCGGATCGGATCTTGGTTCGAGGACATAGTGCTGTCACAGGGAATGGTGAAGCAGACAGTCTAGCTAAAGCAGGATGCACTTCTGCTGATTTGAGATTGATTGCCTCTGCAAATCCACCGATCTGTTACTTGTATGGGGCTTGATCGATCGCTGGACGAGATCAACCCTGCGTAGCAGGCCAGATAGATTGTAGAATTTCGAGGGACTTATGGCCGGCAGCAGAATAAGGGAGAACTAAGTCCCTTCTTCGACTGAACAAGGCTGACTGCGACTCACTGGGGTGATCACAGGTCACTGTGATGCTGGAGGCTTCAATCGCAGCTGGATTGTGAACGGGGTTGATTACTGCCGTGCTTGTGGTGACGAAGAATAGGTGGAAATCATTGAGCACCTACTATGTCAGTGCCCAGCCCTGCAGCAAAGGCTTCGCAGTTGCTTTGGTAGCTTTCAGACCTCTTTTCGCGATGTGGCCATTGACGATTTGATGGAATTCTCGCGTGGTCTTCCATGGATCCACGTATGCGATACCATCATCTGATGATTTCTCTATTGGTTCGTTCTACCCCACTAGGAATCTGGAATGGTAAACCTTGGCCTGCACATATGGAACCTCATCTTAGATGGTATTGTATGTACTTACCAGGGCTTACCGGGAAATGGTTCTTCTGTCTGTCCTACATCTATCTATCTTTCAAAAATGTTCACTATCAGTGGGGCTCGCCCCCCTCTCTTCCCACCCTTCTCTATTTACTTTGTATTACTATTTTACTACTATTTAGTGACAATAAGTTTTATACTGTCTATTATTGTCACGTTTCCTTAACATAACCTAACCTTACCTATTCCAAACTTGATAAATAAAAAAGCAGAGAGGTGTCAGTGGGACACCCGGTTGGAACGAAGTTCCTTTCGCTATATATTATGTATTAAATAAGAGGCACAATTGCATAAATCAAAAGCGTTGGAGAGTGAGAGCCATATTCATAAAACTTATTTTAGGTTTATTTGGGAAATTTTGTATGGAATACCTTTTTTAAAAACGGTCCAGCTCACCGGATCTTAATCCTAGGCGCGCAATATTTTGAGAATCATCAGAACACAAGCCAAGGTATATTTTAGGGGGTGGACAACAAACACTTTTTTTGGCCCCATACAAAATGAATCGCTCTAATATACATATTTAAAATTAAATTTTTATGATAAAATTGTAAAACCTGTGTCGTTATCAAAATGCTGTTAAAAATTTTTTGACAAAAATATATTTTTTTCTAGAATGTATTTAATAACTATAATTATCTTCGTATAAAAAAATTTAATGTTTCCATAATCAGTTCTCAATAAGCGTCGTGCGAGTCCCAACCACACTTGAAATTCCAAACACATTTCAGTACAGCCTATTGTACATGTTGTATTTCGAAAAACTTTGTACCTATAATGCCTGCAGTATAAACATTCGTACTTACTTGACTCCATCATCACTATCCTCAACTTGCACTATTTCACTTTCATAAATCATTTTATGTTATTTTATACAAAACTGCTGACAAAAATATTAATAAGTATAAGCAGTAAAGCAGTTCATTCATGAATATGATTTGAATAGAACTGACTTAAAATTATTGCAGTGTAAATCCAAAAATGGTTTACAGTTACTTTGCTTGAGGTTAGCAAAAACACAAAAACAAAACACTTACGCAAAGACACTAGATTCTAGTGAGTAGATCATCATGCCACAAAACCACTGCATTTACGTTCTAACACCTACACCCAGCGGGAAATTGTTATATGAAATATGACTTAACTGCCACACCGTGTTTTGCGCGCATTTTGTGGCAGGTAAGTCAAAATGGCACTTAACCCTGCTGTTAGATTAGGACCATTTGGTCCAAATTTTTTCTGTTTTCCCTTGTAACTTTGGAACGGTGATATATACTGACTAAATTTTTCTGCTAATGGGGTCTTTTAATAAAACAATGTTATGTGCGAAAATTAAATTTTCTAACTTTATTCAGGACTGAGAAAAATACAAAATGACGAATCTTAGATTAGAGGACCATTTGGTCAATAGTACATTTTTTCATTACCAAGCGAATGTAAATTCATGTCAAATATTTAGAAGATGTTTTTGATATGTCAAATACTTGCTTTAGAAATTATTGAACCAAAATAGTTACAAAGGATAAGATAAAATTATTATTTTGGATGAAAATTCCAGTATGGACCAAATGGTCCCTCAATCTAAGATTCGTAAGTTTTTTCATTACCAAGCGAATGTAAATTCATGTCAAATATTTAGAAGATGTTTTTGATATGTTAGCGGATGTTTTTGATATGTCAAATACTTGCTTTAGAAATTTTTGAACCAAAATAGTTACAAAGAATAAGATAAAATTATTATTTTGGATGAAAATTGCAGTATGGACCAAATGGTCCCTCAATCTAAGATTCGTAAGTTTTTTCTAATCTAACAGCAGGGTTAAGTTAAATGTTGTAACTGCCAAAAATTGGTAGTTATGTGATTCGTTTACCTGCCACAGAAGTGGCCCATAAGTGCGATTCACACTATTCCCTATTTTTACAACCAAAACTTTAAAAAAAAATATTCTTTTCATTTATTATTCATTAATAAAACAACATAAAGGTAGTTCATGAAAAATAATATAAATTAAAAGGAACAAAATATTTCAGTCTTTGCAAATACATTTTTTAAGTAAAAGGTAATTAACTGCCGAAGAAAACAAACAAAAGCACCCTTTCGTATGATCTATTGTTTTGATTTATACATTTATACTAGGAACTCACATATGTACATACACACTGTTTTTTTTTTAAACCAAGAGAGAGTTATAAAGAGAATGAGAGTATTATAGAAAGGCTGCGAGCATTCTAACAAAAACAAACTATGTACATACATACATAGTTTTCGTTAGCAACAGTTGGAAAAAAAATTTTGTGGCTGTTAAATGAAAAATTATCAATGAATATGGGATAATAATTCCAAATATTTGTGGCAGCTAACTTAAATTGGGACGTATGAAATTGGCACTTAAACAAGTACATTTCATACGAAATTGAAGAAATGAGTGAAATTTTGTGGTTTTTGGCTGGTATCTCAAATTGGCAGCTAAAAGAGTGGCAGTTAAGTCAAAACTACTGTATATGAAATAATCGATCACTTAGAATGAAAAAACACAACATATCCAAACAAGTGGAGTACTAAACGGAGTATTAACACAATTTCGCGCTGGGCATGTGCTCAAACATAGAAGCAGAGCGACCGAGCTCATTTGGTTGTTTGTTGTTTGTGCTTGCCTCACAGAGTATTAAACGCCGTGGCCACACATCAAACTGTTTGATCAAATTTATGTATGCTTTGGTAATATTTTGTTTGACTTAGCACAGCAACACATCAAATTCATACCATCAAATTTCATTTCAAAGTTGGTGTGAAACGAAAAAACGTATGATTTTTTGGTCGGAAAAAATTTCATTATTTGTCAAATTATTTATTGATTGTTGAAAATATTTTTTTGGAATTTTCAAGTGTTTTTTTTCAGAATTATTTCTTATCCATTTTTCATAACACCGCGTCACCAATAAAAAATAATGTTGTCACTGCGAAAACTAAACAAAAATAAAATTTGAAGTAATTACGCGCACACACATCAAACCAGCTTCAAATCTCTGCAGCAGCGGCAGTGAGTTTGATGAAATATCTAAACTGTTTAGATTTTCGTCAAACTCACATCAACCTATCCGTGTGAGTTTTTTTCACTCATACAATCAAAATTATGACAGTTTGATGAGCCAGTTTGATGTGTAGCCATGCCGCTTTAGGTCTATAAAGATGTTGCACTCTTAACAAGTAAAGCAAACAGATGCTGTTGAAAGAGAAGAATAATACAATGTACATGTTTCTCTTAGCAAAGAGGAAATTTATGTCGCAATTTTTGGCCTAGCCCCCATTCAAAACGTCCGATAAGGAACTTCGTTCCAATAATCAATAATATTAATACTTAAAATTATTTAAAGACCCAGCGCAAGCACATGTGTCATTATTTTCTTGCTCAATACTTTTTGTTTTATTCCCACAAAAGTCAAAGAGTGGAAAGCAATAGACACTTGTATATACATACATACATTGTTATATTCCTACATACGCGACACAAGTTCACAAAATTGTCGATGCTCTCTTGCTATCTCATTTTTATATACGTATAATACGTCATTACTCTCTTTGCTCTGAGAGTGCTCCGCACCCACATTTAATTGGACTTACCTTTCACTATAATAAAAAAACAGCAACACCAACAACAACAACTACTACCTCTACTACTACTGATATGTTGGTGATTTATTTGTGCTTGATGTGTCGTGGAGTGTTTGTGTGGGTGGTGTGTGTAGGGGGGGGTACCTAAAATAAAAACTGTTAAGGGAATGCAAAGAGTGGAGAGTTTGAGAGTAAATTGTCATGGCGGAGGGTATATAAGCTTCAGCCCGGCCGAACTTAACACCGTTTCTACTTGGTTTTGTATACACCGGGCAATGCTGAGCATCAAATGACTCGCTTTGTTTGGCCATAGCAACAGCAACGAAACAACCAAACACACAACATCACACATACTTTGTCCGAAGTAGCTGACGTATACGTGTGTCACATAACCACATGTTTGCCAAATCAACAGCAACGAAACAGCCAAACACACAACATCACAGATACCTTGTACGAAGTAGCTGACGTATTATTATGTCACCATAATGTCGACTGCGCAAGCCCATGCCACACCACTCTTTCGTTGCTCTCTTGCTCGCTCATTTTTGTTTAACACGTCATTAGTCGCAGAAAATCTGGTTTTAGCAGCAGCATAAAATCTGGTTTTAGCAGATTTTGACTTTGATAGATTTAGTCCCTATACGCCGCTATAGATGTTAACACATCAAAAAGTTGAAGAATGTATCGAATCGATGCTGTCTCGGTGATATCAATATTTTTTAGTGGTTTTATGAAAGGTAAGTAAAAATATTGTAATTTGGGTTTTTGTATTAAAACATCTTATTTTGCAGAAGATGTCCTAGTAGATATCAACAGATTTGAAGTGTTTCTAGGTCGCTCGTTTGAGATGTTCTGCAATCGTCTGTATATAAAACTATTGAGGACCTAAATCTACAGATACAAAACGCCAGAATTGTTGCGGTGACCCATGATTGTTGGTACTTCATAAAAGCTCGGAAGTGGCATGTAAAACAAATTAGTTACCCTAAAGATTGAACTATATAATGACTATCGGCCTTATTCATAAAAAGTTATGAGAGATTTAAGAAACGCTTTATCGTACAAAACCCGTCTGTCAAGTCTCTTACAACTTTTTGTGAATAAGGCGCTATATTTCTCGCTTTGTAATTTTTTTATAAGAATCCAGGAAAATAAATCATTACTTAATAAGAAAAACAAAGCTATAAAAATTAATTTCTGCCACTATCTAAACTCGGGTGTAACAACCTCTTATTCGAATGTGAAGATCTCTAATGAGGTTGTGTCAACCTCTAATGAGGTAAGACTTCTAATTTAGAAGTTAATCCACCTTACATCAAATTATCAACGGACACAGGGTAAAATTAAATTTGTTGTTTCTTTACTCAATGCGAAAAACAATTGACTAAAATCAGGTATTCAATTGGAAAACTATTTTTAAAATCTTGACATTGTATTTTTTTAATGGCTGCATTTTCAAATCCCAATCATTGGGGAATTCTTACGCTAAAACAGTAAAAACTCGCCTAAAATATAAAATTCTTAAATTTAAAAAAAAATTCAAAGCCGTTACAGTTAGAAATATAGAAATAGAAAAATAATAAAAAATTTAATTTTTTATTTTTAAAGACATCATTGTCTACATTTGTTGTTATTTATATATTACAAGGATCAGAGATATTACCCATAGATATTACAGCAAGTAAAATTTTGCCATCATAGTTCTTGTGTAATTTCACTGATTTTAAAATGTTTAAAGGGAAAATATGAAATTCTTTTTAAATTTTCATATTTGTAAACCTTGAAGGATTTTCATAGAAAATATAACAAATATTTAAAGAAAAATGTATATGACCATCAACAGTTTCAGTTTGAAAAATTGTGATTTTGTATATGCCAGCTTTTGTTTTTAAACCCTGAGTATGTTTCACGAGATTAAGTTGAGTGGTTTTATCGAATTTTGTGACAATCGTATACGAAAGTTCAGAAATTTGGAAATGATTTGGGTGTACTTTCCGGTTCAGAAAGTAACCATAACATGATTGATATGTTTTACGAAATGTAATTGATTAAATTTCATTTTTAATTGGGTGCTGCTGAGTATAAGAAATCATTTAATTTCATTTAGAATCACTCTGTCAAATATCCCACCAAAGATTCTGAAACTACCAAATAGCTACCTGCTTCACAATTGGCAATTTCCCAATACCTAACTGAGAGGCTAAAATTTTTGGAACGAAGTTCCTTATCGCACAGCTAAATGAAAAAATAAAATAAACAAATTTTGTTTAACCCTATTATGCTACAACCCACTATTAGCAACAATATTGTTTACTTTTGATTTGGTTTGTGTCTAGACTAACGGCTTGGATCATAGAGAAAGAATTTAACTAGATACGTACAAAGATAAATAAAAACCCATAGATGATGAAAGATAAGTGCTGGATTTTAAAGTAAACAGAAATTTTCTAGATGGTACTGGAGTGGTTGATATGGGCAATTGTCCTCGGAAACAAAAACCATTGAAAAAACAATATATTTTTTGCCTTTTGTATTGTGCAGAAATATCAAGAGCGATACGCTTTTTTTGATTATTTACATTCTATTTTCAAATTTAAACAACAGAGTCGTAATAAAATTTGTGTTGAGTCCTTGTTCGTCGCATCCGAGTGAAAAATGTTCGTACGGAAACTGCATATGGCCTCTGGTGAAAATGGTGATTAAGCAAATGAATCATCATCTATAGCTTTTTATATATCTATGCTAGATATATGTTGGGAAATTTCTTGCTCAATGGGAAGTTCTCTAGGTGGAGCCTGTAACCAAAAGTTTTGAACCCAATAAAAAGTAAATTTAGAAAAGCCAGACTTGAACGCAGTTTAAAAAAAACAGTAGACAGTTGTCCGAGGCCTTCGGCCACGGACTGTCCCTGCAGGCTGTGTCAGAGACACGGCCATTAAGTTTATCGTAGAATACGCCATCCGATAAGACAGAAAACATATATAACAATAAATGATAAATAACATAAGCAAATGAATTTATTTATTTGATATTTTAATTTACTAAACGTCAACTGTCAGCTGCTGTCAAACAGCATCAAGCAGCATTGTTATTTTGCTTACTCGGCAGCACTTTCATTTAACATAAAAATGTATGAATAAATTTTTTCATATATTTTTTATAATTATATATCCATGTTAAAATCAAAATTCACATTTAACATTTTGTTTCACTTAAATACATAAGTAAATATACGAAATTTCAATATTTCATCAATCAAAACAACAGCCGAAGGTTTGTGTCCACACTGAAACACCAGCATAGTTTGTGTTCACGCTACAAACTCAAACTCTCAACCAAACACCACACATATGTTTGAGTGTATGTGTTTAAACAATTTTCATTTGAGAAATTTAAATATTAGGAAGATATCAACCAATATGAAATGTATATCAAACGAAAGATAACATCTTCATTTACCTACAAAAAAATTTTTAAAAAAAGTTATCTCGCGGTTTCCTCATAATCAATGAAATAATGATTACAACAATAACAATCTGACATGACTCCCTATACCATAAGATAAGACGTATTCTACGCCAAAAAAGTAAATTTTTTAAACAAAAAACATATTAACTTTCTTAAACAAGTAAATATTCTTAAAAACATACCTTGTCTTAAAAAAGTACCTTTGATTATAAATAGTTGATTTTCTTACAAAAGGACATTTTCTTAAAAAACTTATTTTTTTAAAATTTCTTCTGCACTTATTGTTATCCTGAACATCTGTACTCCTGATATCATGGCCGAATCGGCAGCCGCTTCATCCCTGGTGAGAATCAGATATTGTGGCGTTTTGATATCGGGGCACTCCGGACACACTGAATTACTACACCGGACCAACTCTATTCCGTAAAAATGGACTACTGTATCCCCTACTTTCTACCAGCGACAAATCTAACGGCTTCTATTCCGAGTCAGATTTTTCACGGATGGATCAAAGTTGGACGAGCAAGTAGACTATGGGGTCCATTCACTGGATCTAAATGTAAATATCTCCTTCAAGATGCCTGATCACTGTAGTGTATTTCAGGCGGAAATTACCGCCATACTGGAGGTTGCTGAACTACTGAAAAGTAGTGTCACAACCCTCTGGAGAATATGTATCTACACAGACAGCCAGGCTGCCATAAAATCCCTGGAAGCCATGTTTGCTACGTCGCTGAGGGTGAAAGAATGCCACTCATAACTTAGGGTGATGGCAGAATATTTTGACATCTGGCGACATTCCAGGCAATTGCGTATAGCCGATTCGTTAGCTAGACAGGGCACTATGGCAGAGGTTCTTCCGGCAAAAAAAAGTGTTAGTATGCCAATCTCTACCTGCCATTTGCAGAACAGGCAGTGGGCCGATAATATGTTCAAGGACAAGTGGAGACTTACTTCAACTTGCCAGGGTCCTCTCGCCACAGGTGGATAGGAAGAGGACTAGGCAACTACTTAACTTGTCGAGAAGCAGGATATCCATAATGGTAGGAACACTCACGGGACATTGTCTTGTAAGAAAACACGCCCTAAGATTGAGACATAGAAACTCTGTAGATGCTGCATGGAAGAGGACGAGGAAACGACGAAACACCTTCCCTTGGATTGCCTTGCTCTGGCTGGCCTGAGAAGTAGGATATTCGGTACCCATTTAGTTAGCACCGTAGCCCTACAGGATATTCTTGTAGGTCTTATAGACAAATTTATTGAAAGGGCAAATTGCCTAAATGACTAGTCAATAGTTGCTATGGAGCAAACTGCAGGTATTACAATGGGCTTCTTTAGCCTAAGATGCTAGACACCGTGCTGTCTTGCAGCCTTTTCAACCGACCAACCAACCTATCTTTTCTTAAAAGACTTCGTTTTCTTTAAGGAGTACCTTTAAAGAAATAAGATAAGTATAAGTAAGACAAGTTCTCTTGAGATAAGAACCTGAAAATCCCATTTCTTAAACAAACCTTTTCTTCAAAAAATATCTTCTCATAAAAAATATATTTTCTTACAAAAATTTCTTTTCTTAAAAATACCTTTTCTTAAAAATCAAATAATGCCTTTTCTTTACTTTACTTCAGATAAGTAGCCTCTATGAAAATAAGTATATTTTCTTAAGAAAATTACCTTTTCCTAAAAAGAGTACCACTTCTTCAAAAACTACCTGTTCTTAAAAAAAGTACATATTGTAAAAAAAAAATCATAACATTATGGCTTTTTCTTTCAGAAAGTAAGTACTTCTTCTTACAAATAGTACCATTTCTTAAAAAAAAAACATTAGCTTTTAATAAAAGAAGTACTTCTCTTTAAAAAAAGGACGCTATCGGGAAAATATAATACATATTCTTACAAAAAGCACCTGAAATATACTTTTTTTTTTAAAAACATTCTATGAAAAAAAAATTCTTAAAAAAAAGTTTGTCATTTTACAAAAAGTATCTTTTCTTAAAGATCCATTTAAGTTATCGTATTTTTCAACTGGCGCCTTAGGTGTGTTGGAACTAACTAGTACATAATATATAGCGGAAGGAACTTCGTTCCAAGCGGGTGTCCCCTGACACCTCATATGATTTTTTAATATTTACTTTTTGAGTGTAATACTCAAATTCAAATAGACTTTTCTTATACACTTGTATGCGTTAAAAGTCTCATCGATATAACTTTAGTTTAACTGCTAACAAGAATACTTAAGATAGTCTCCTCGTGTCGAGATGGTGATGAAGTAATGTTGGAGAGATAAAAGTTCCAGAAGAATGTATGTATGTTTGCACTGGTAAGTGAGTTGACAAATATTACAACAACTGTCAACATCAACATTCTGTTAAGCCTCTGTACTGAATTGTTAAAATGTTGTAAATGGCATCACTGATGCATAACTAAATCCACATACAACCACGTACAACAATTTGGCAATAATATAAATATTGTAAAGTACATTGGCAATTGTGTACACAGAGTTAAATACTTTGGGAAATGAAAGCTTCTCCTGCAGCAACAGCAACAGCAACAACAATGATAATCAGAGGACTAAAGGATTTCCTTTAACAATTTCATAAATGTAATGATTGTATTTTCAAAATCTTTGGTATTTGTTTGTGGTAATTAAACTTGAATATTGTCAAAAAGAATTGATAATAGTCTTATAAGATAAATGTTTATATTTTGCATAAAATGTGTCAATTTAATGTCAGATCTTTTCAGATGAACAGACGTTGGCAGCAATTATGAGTCCATGATGAACGAATATTTTTAATTGAATAGATAAATTTTGTAAGTAGAAAGGAGAGATTTGGATACACAGTAATTTAATAATTTAATGCTTTAGTGAAACCCGAACAGTTTCTATTAGTATTAATTTCTAATAGTATTATAAGTAATTAACTATTTAGGATAATCTTGTATCAATACAGGGCATATTAATGTAATAATTATATTAACGATACGTTGGCTAATGAAATCCGTCTTATGCAGAAATGATGACGAGTATTTGTATTCATTGGAGGACTGACTTTAATTAGATCCGCTTGCTTAATAATGGAAACAAATTCTGTACACAGCTGACATTTTATCATACTGCCAGAGCAGTTGAAATTTGGCTACATGTCTTCAAATTCTAAGTTCAATGGAGATTACATGGTAATAGATATGATTGGAATAAGTGTTACACAATCTGTTACAAAAATAAAATTGGTGGAATACGTTTGGGAGACATGCATTCAACTTAGCGTTGCATATTAAAATAAAAATCAAAATTCAAATTCAAAATTCACCACAGTCAAATCAAAATTCACCACAGAAATCAAAATTCACCACAGTTCCAATTCTTTGTTTTTTTTATCTTGAATTTGTGGTGTAAAAGTTTCCAATGTCAGAATCGGTCAAAACCTGAGAATCGATTTTTTTTGACACACTAGGTGTAATTCTTCGGTGACGCGTCATAACGCCCATGTGCGTTCTGTCGCACCTAAAATGGATTTGTGTCACACCGGTTATGGACTTTATATCCATCTTAGGTGTGACATAACGTCCACGGACTTTATGGCCTTTTACGGAGTTTCGTAGACCATATTTACAAAGTTGTGGACGTTATGTCGCACCTAGAATGGTCATAACGCCCACGGGCTTTATGTCACACCGGTCATGGGCTCTATGTCCATTTTAGGTGCGACATAACGCCCATGGGCTTTATGTCCACTTATGGTGTGACATAACGCCCATGGGCGTTATGTCCATGGGCGTTATGACGCGTCACCTAATTTTTCATTCCTGGTAACATACAAGATAGCAATTTCTTGTATTACATAAAGGGCACGGATAGATTTAGATAGATAGATAGATTTTAGTTTTCATGATTTTAATACCCTCATCCATAGGGAGCATTTAATATCGTTCAATACGGAAGAAATGTAACGCACAGACGGAGCCATATTGGATCCTTTTTAAGACCACTGAGCAAACTACCTGGCTGGCTGACTGACTGGCTGGCTGGCTTGGTAACTGTTAAGCTGGTTGACTGGCTGAGTGGCTGGCCGACTGACTGGCTAGCTGCATAGTTGGATGGTTGGTTAGATGGTTGGTTGAATGGCTGGTTGACTGGCTTGCTACCTGGTTGGTTGGCTGGCTGATTGGCTGGTTGGCAGGTTAGCTGCGTAGTTTGATGGTTGGTTTTTTGCCTGGATGGTTGGCTGACTGACTGGTTGGCTTGGTAGTTGGATGGCTGCCTGGCTGGATAATTCGCTGGCTGTCTGGCCGTTAAGCTGGCTGGCTGCCTGGCTGGCTCGCTCGCTAGTTGCATAGTTGGATGGCTGGATGGTTGGTTGTATGGCTGGTTAACTGGCTGTATGGCTTTCTAACTGGCTGGGTGGCTAGTTGAATGGCTGGCTCGCAGGCTAGTTCCATGGTTGGATGGTTCGTTGAATGACTGGCTGGCTGGGCGGTCATCACTATAATGCCCCAAATCTTTACCGATGACAGTGAAATTCTATCAGTATCTTTTATTTGCCAAAGACTAGTTTGGGACTAAAAATATGCATAACGAACACGTTCCTACCGCTATCTACCATACAAATCGACACATTTGTTTCAAAATCATGTCTCTTCCAAAACCTTTTTCCGGTATATTTGATTAGCTTCAATGCAATAGTGCAGTGGTTAGTGTGCGCGCCTCTTGTACAGGAGATCCTGGGTTGGATTCCTGCTCCGACCTTTCGACGACGGTCACCGCGCTTAGTGACGGCGACACTATCGAGTTCTTAGCCATGAAAAAGCTTCTCAAAATACCGTTCGGAACCGGTGTAAAACTGTAGGTCCCAATCAGTGAGTATAAAACTATAAAGCGCACAGCTCACTGGTTGTGAGAAGCTCTCCCCAATTCCTTCGTGGGATGTAATGGGAGACCATTTTTTTTTTCTCAGCTCACATTGGTTGATATACTGTAAATGTGTACTTAACTGGAGAAAACTGACAAAGTTGCCACGCCTATTCTAGTACGTCCGATTTAAGTCAAAAGCTGGGGCCGTCCGGTTTGCCAACACGACATGTCTCGTAAAACATTTCCTATCCTAATGAAATTAAGTATTAGTCTTGATTTTACCACATGGCAAGCAAACTACCAAACACTGGATGATTTTGCCACACCCATTTTGATACCTCCTGTACAAAATTTGTGGGGCAGGCTGACAAAACCCTTAACAAACAACCAATATTTATGAAATTGGGTATCTGGAAATATTTAGTAAAACACAATTCTGCTGCGAAAAATGGGTAGTTTTGTAACTCCCAATCTGGTCCCTCCCATACAAAAAATTAGCGGTTGTCCCTTTTAAAGAAAATGTAGTTTTATAGGAAAAGGCAATTTGTTGTAAGAAAATTTACTATTTTAAGAAAAGCTACTTATTTTGAAAAACAAATAATTTTTTTTAAGAAAATGTACTTTTCGTATGAAAATTAACTTGTTTTTAGCAAAGGTACTTCTTTCAGATAAGGTATTTTTTTTTAAGAAAATGCACTTTATTTACGAATATTAATAGGCATTTTTTTGAGAAAATTTGCTTTGTTTTAAGAAATGGCACTTATTTAAGAAAACGGTTTTGGAAGTTGTCTAGGTGGAGCCTGTGTATTACATATTGTAGTTTTGAACTCAATAAAAAGTAAATTTAAAAAAGCCAAGGTGCAAAACTGGCAAATTCATGAAATACAACCCTGAGCATGGAATTCCATTTGGCAGCACCCTTATTATCTCTTACACTCGTACTTTTAGTTTGGTTTGTGTCTAGACTAACATATCGCCGGATATTTCTGTTTAATGGGAAATTTTCTAGTTGGAGGCTGTTTATTACATATTGTAGTTTTGAAACGAATAAACAGTAAATTTTGAAAAGCCCAAGCGAAAGAAGTTTAAACAAATAACATTTTCTTAAGTAAGTGCGTTTTCTTAAAAAAGTAAATTTGCTCAAAAAAATACCTATTGATATTTTTAAACAATCTACCTTTTCTTAAAAAAATACCTTATCTTAAAGAAAAAAGCAATTAAAAAAAGTACATTTTCTTACAAAAAGTACCTTTTCTTAAAAAAAGTATTTTTTTTAAATAAGTATATTGCCGTTTCTTAAAAAACTACGTTTTCGTTAAAGAGTACCTTTTTTGTAAAACAAAATAACTTTTCTTGAGATAAGTACGTACTCTTAAAAATGTACATGTTCTTTCGTAAACAAAAAGCTTTGTTCAGAAAAATATACCTTCTCTTAACCCGCCAATGGTGACGCAAATTTGACTTTGATTAATGGTAACGCCGGTCTCATGCACCGGGGTTTTCAACTGAAGAGTTTTCGAAACGTGTTGCTAATATTTAATGTTTTTTTTATTTATGCACTTTGACAATAAAACAAAGACATATGATCATTTTAAGTTCTTTTATTTCAATATTAAAATTCACAAGTGTTTTTAAATAGAGCATTAAAAATAACAAAAATTAAGAAAAAATAAAAAAATCACATTTTCATCAAGGAAAATAATGTTTATTAGTCTTTCGACAATAGGAACTTTTATAAAATGAACCAAAAATGGCTATCCTTCCAAAATATAATACAAAAGTGTTGCGATTATTTTACTTACATACACGGTGACTCACGGTCTTACACACCAGGTTAGAAAAAAAAATAACAAGCCTGTGTTAGATAACACGGGCGCATAGGTCAGACGTAGTATACATTAGCGTATACATCGCCAATCCTTTGTATTAATGTACATACACACACATTTACACGCTGCTCGCAGAAGTAAACAAACTACAGCAAAGATCTGTAAACTTTCAAGCACACACAAGTGTCCACGCTCCCCTCCCTTCATTTTATGTTCCCCTCCAAACGAACTAATAACCGACCGATCCAACAAAACGAAATGTACACACACACACATTTACACGCTTCTCGATAAATAAACAAAGCACAGCAAAGCCAAAATCATTTGATTTCACAACAACAACAAAAACAACAGCGGCATTTACAAACCAACAACAACAGCGGCATGTAGAAAAAAAGTCTAAAATATCATGCTCTTAAATATTTATTTCCTTAACTACATAAAACTTTTATATATAGACATATAATGTTTTTAATGTAATTCGAAACAAAATATATTACCAAAACTGAGTAACATATAAAAATTGCTAAAATATGTTTTAATATTTAAGTAAAAGTGGGTGAAAGTTGACAAACATTTTCTCAAAATTTTGTGCTCCAGATCAACACCCCTACCTTACCGTATAACGTATTCTACGTTAAAAATACAGGAGTTGTGCTCACTAAGCAGCTTCGTCACATAACTGATGTTGGGGGATGTGCAATGCTGCAGCTACTCGAAATCGCAACAAAAACAATAACGGAGAATAAATTTATACGACTTTTTTTTAACACAGACGGTCTCACAGACCAGTACGTCACCATTGGCGGGTTAAAAAAATGCATTTTCTTACAAAAATTCCTTTTCTTAAAAGTACCTTTTCTTAAAAATAAAATAACACCTGGTCTTTTCCTTTCTAGAGATAAGTAGCCTTTCTGAAAATAAGGTAATTTTCTACCAAAAATAACCTTTTCCTAAAAAGAGTACCACTTCCTTAAAAAGTACCTATTCTTAAAAAAGTACCCCTTTTTAAAAAATTCATACTCTTACGCTTTTTCTTAGAGAAGGCACGTCTTTTCTTAAAACAAACATTAGCTTTTAATAAAATAAATACCTCTCATTAAAGAAATGACCTTTTCGGGAAAACATAATACATATTTTTACAAAAGGGACCTAAAAATATACTTTTCTTTAAAAAAATACATTCAATAAATAAAAAATTTCTTAACAAAAGTTTATCATTTTACAAAAAGTATATTTTCTTAAAGATCCATTAAAATTTCAATATTTTTCAACAGGCGCCTTAGGAGTGTTGGAACTAACTAGTACATAATATATAGCGAAAGGAACTTCGTTCTAACCGGGTGTCCCCTGACACCCAATACACTTTTTTTTAGCTTTTCTAAATTTACTTTTTTTTTGGGTTCAAAACTACAAAATATGCTAAATATTGGTTACAGGCTCCACCTAGAAAACTTCCCATTAACCAAGAAATTTCCCAATGTATGTTAGTCTAGACACAAACCAAAGCAAAACTACCCAATATAGTTGAGTTGTAATATAATAGTGTTAAACAAAAGTTGTTTAATTTTTTTTCATTTAGCGACCATCTCGCAACGTGCAATAAGGAACTTCGTACCAAAATCTTTAAAATGTTATAACTCAGAAACAGTAACTCCAAATTCAAATTTTTTTAACAATCATTAGTATTTTAATTTTTCATAGAAATTTTAAAACTTATAAAGCGTTATTTACAAAATGTATCCAAAATTTACGAAAACATTTAATACATGGTGCCTTATTGAGCCAAATCGTTGCCAAAACTGCTGGTGTCTGCATATACAATAAAAGATTGGACGCTTTGATTAAAAAACGTTGTCTTGCAAACTACACAGAATGCGGTTATTGACTAAGTTTTAAGTAAAGTTTAAAAAACCGCCGAAATACCGGATTTTTGTGGGAAATTCGACTTGCGCCACCTCTAAACCTCTTCCGAAAAATCTGGAAAATCTGAAATTTACTTTACCCTACACGCAAAGAAAAAACTCGTTCCTCCCAAACGAAATCTCAGATAACTGAAGTTCGTTTGGGGACTGTAGTTGGGAGAACCGAACTTCTGTTAAGCCATACATGTCATTTCGTTTGGCAGAACCGAAAAATGTTTGCAGCAAACGAGTTCTGAAAAACATAAGCTGAAAAAAACGTTTGCGAGAAACGAAAAACGGTTCCGCCAACTGTTCCCTCGGTTACAGCAACCGAGTTTTAGTTGATCCTAACTAAAAAAACGGTTGCGAGAACTGAAAAACGTTTGCAGTAAAGGAGTTATGAAAAATTAAAGCTGAAAAAACGTTTGCGATAAACGAAAAACGGTTCCACCAACTGTTCTTTCGGTTACAGCAACCGAGTTGTAGTTACTCTACTCAGTACAATATTACTTATACATTAAAATTTATATTTATGGTTTCCATAAACTCGTTTTCGTGTACATATCCAACTTTTATGATTTTGGTTTTACCCATAAAGTTTGTTTTAAAAAAAGTTGGAATTTTTGTCTATCTTTTCAGTGTCTACTAACACGTCCGCCTCTCGCCTTGCATTGAAATAACAACTAAACGCGCAGCAAACTACAACGCGTCACCCAGCGGACCAAAACTTCGTATACGATATCGCATACGAGAGTTACGCGAAACTTTTGCGGGTAAAACTCTCGAAAACAGATCCGAAAACGATCGGAAAATGAATCATTAGTCGCTCAGTTTGTGGCAGTAAAAGTTTCGTTTACGATGTCTTGCAAGAGATTCGTTTGCGAGACTTTTGCAATATCTTTTGCGAGAACAACACGAAAAATAAAACAAAATGCAATAGCCAAAACTTTGTTGTTGTGTCGTGTGCCTGCACGTGTGTGCCTCTGTTTGGCGCACGACACAACGACAACAATGTTTCTCTCTCTTTTTTCGTCCGTTTAGCACCCGTTTTTAAACCAGTTTGTGAATATTTGGGCGAGTTTAATTTCTCCCCCAGTTTTGGTCCGGTAAATACTCGCTTCTGAGCCCGTTTGCGAGCATTAGGCTAGGTTTTTTGCCCGCTGGGCAGTTGCCCATCCAATATATATTGACAAGGCAAAAGTCTTTTATGTGTATGCGTGAGTGTGTATGTCAAACGAGTGGACTGTGTATACAGTCGACAGATTGAGAGAATGAGAGAAATTTACGTTCCTCGTATTCTGTGGTCTCATTAGGAAAATGGCTAATTTCAGTTATCGCAAACGGTTTTTAACTTGCGCAAATGTAATTTTGTACGCGTTTAATGCAAACGAGATCTCATTTGCAACAACATGATACACATTTGCGATATATGAGTTTATTTGGGAGAACTACATAAACAGTTGCGATTAATAAATGAATACAAATCAATCAAAGTATTTTTGTGGCAACCGAGCAATAAACGTTTTTTTTCTTTGCGTGTATATGCTTTCAAATAAAGCTTAAAAACAAATTTTTATTGATGGGACACCATAGTGTACATGGCGCATTATCTACTCTTTCCCCCAAAGCTGTAAGCAAACATCAATGCCATCGTTTATCAGCTAAAAGTTAACACAATTTGGCAATATTTGCAATAGCAATGGAAGGCTTTTATGTACTAAAAGCCGACTGACTACCTTACAATTTAACCCGTAAATACCAGCAATTTGTATGCAATTCATTTCATGCGCGTGTTTCATTGAAATTGTGCGATTTACGCAAAATTTCATTTACATTTCAAAAGTGAATCATTCACTGAAAGTCATTCCATATATGAATAGACAAATATTTTAACCCATTTTAGCTTAATGAATGCCATACAGATGGAAAAAAAAACCCCATGAAATATTTACACAAATACCTTCGCTGCTACTCCATAAGTTGCCATAATGAGGAGTCATGAAAAGTTTCCAGATCTTGCGGAAGTTGTGTGGAGAATCTAGAAACGACATACACACGTACGAGTGTGTATGTATTTCTGTGTACGTATATGACGGAGAAAGTAAAATATGTTGATGTGAATACGTTCGAAGTGATTTTGTGAGTGGTGTAGAACGAAGGGGGAATTTCCCGTCAAATTTGAATCTTTGGTTGAAAATATTTTTAAAATTTATATTTAATAAACTGTATTGTGTTGGTAGAGCGTTGCGCTTAAATACTTGTGTAACTAAGTAGAGTACAGGGAAGGCGAGATATTTCGAAGAATTTTATTTTGAAACTTGATTAGTATTTTGTTGGTCTGGAATCAAAACCCGGTATGTACACTTCAGTTGATGCACTGAAAGAAATTCTATGCAACAAATAGGTGATAAATGTTCATCAATTGTTCTTCATTGAATTGACGACAATTTTCATCAACTCATTGAATAGGTTCTTCAATTTGTAGATTGTGCGTGTCTTCACCTTTTTCAGATTCACTGAATTGATGATCTTTTTTACATCAATCTCCATCCTTTGAATTTAAAAATAATTAGTGGGATCGTTTCGAAATATGGACCTAGTATTGAAAAAGTAAAGAGAAAAAGAAAACTCTAGTAGAACATATAAAATAAATACACGATAGAAAATAGTGCAATGGACAGAAAATATTATCCACGCTATGAGCATTTTCTATGTGGTCTTATTCCTTCTTATTGTCAATTTCTTACAATGAAAAGTAGTCCAAAGAATTTGGCTACAGATTAGCAAAAAAGTTGCATCAAAATGATGATCAATTTACATCAAATTGATGATGAACGTACATCAAATTGAAGACAACGAATCAATATAAACTATTGATGATGATACGGATGAAAGATAGATGAAGGGTTTTTCATCAACTCAATGAAATGTGTCGTAGGTTGGAAAAATTGAGGAAGAAATTTATAAATCTGATGAAGTTTTTCTTTCAGTGTGCCGGGAAGTTTATGATAACGAAGATTACTTTCAAATACCCATAATTTCTTAGTAATTACAAGCAATTCTTAAAAATAACGCAAACGATTTGGTACAGAAGGTGTGTTTGATTGATCGACTAGGTTTTAGTTCCAAGAAATATACGTAGATTTTTTTCTTGTTGACCAGATATGATATTAAGGTTTGATTTTACACATCAAAAGTGGAAATAAAAGTTATGAAGTCTTTTATAAAGTTTTCATGATTTCTGCAATTCTGTTTCAAACGTCAGCCAAACAATGATTGAGAAATTAAAAAAAATTTTAAAAATTTAATTTAAATTAAAAATCTCTTAAATTTTATTTAAAAATCTTTAAACGTAGTTTTTTAATTTTTAGCAGCAGTTCAAATATCAACCTACCTTAAAATAGAAGTTGTTTAAAAAAATACATGATGTGTCTGGGGACACCCGGCTGGAACGAAGTTCCCTTCGCTATATATTATGTAATAGTTAGTTCCAACACGCCTGTTGAAAACTACGAACGTTGATTAATACTGTAATTTAAATGGATCTTTAAGAAAATACACTTTTTTAAACTGATAAATTTTTTTAAGAAAAATTTTTTTGTATAGAATGCATTTTTTTAAGAAAGTTATATTTTTATGTCGTTTTTGTAAGACCATTTATTACATTTTCCCGAAAAGGCCCTTTTTTAAAACGAGGTACTAGTGTTTTAAAAAAAAGTACTAGTCTTAAGAAGAAGTACTTTCTGTAAGAAAAAGGCATAACCGTATGAATTTTTTTTACAAAGAAGTGATTTTTTTATGAACAGGTACCTTTTAAGGCAGTGGTACGCTTTTTCGGAAAAGGTTATTTTTTTAAGAAAATGTACTTATTTTCGGAAAGGCTACTTACCTACAGAAATGAAAAGGTATTATTTTATTTTTAAGAAAAGGTAATTTTAAGAAAAGGAATTTTTGTACGATAATTTATTTTTGTTAGAAGAAGGTATTTTTTGAAGAAAAAGTTTTTTTTAAGAAATTGCTAATTTTTTTAAGAATTGGTCCTTTTTCAAGAATAGGCACATTTGTTAGAGTAGGTACTTATCTCAAGAAAAGTTATAACGGGTTTTTCAACAGAGACGCTACAAAAATAAATCGATACGGACATCAAATGACGCCATATTTTTCCCCGCTCTATTGATATTTCTCTTCAGTAAGGTTTGCCATTTCATCATGGAAAGATATACGAGCCAACAACAAGTCGAAATTATTAAAATTTACTACCGAAATTTGGAGTCAGTGGCCTCAACTTTAAGAGCGCTACGTCCAATTTATGGTCGTCCTAATCGCCCTACCAGATCAACAGTTGAGCGTCTAGTGAAAAAATTTGAATCCACAGGCACAGTACGAAATGCTCCCGTGCCAGTAAGACAAAGAAGTGGCCGTAGTGTCGAGAATATTGCTGCCGCTGAGGCTTCAGTTCAAGAAAGCCCAAATGTGTCTCTCACATGTCGTTCTCAAGCGTTGGACATCTCTGTGACGTCGTTGTGGAGAATTTTGCGAAAAGATCTTGGCCTACAGCCTTACAAGATCAAACTGACGCAAGAACTGAAGCCGCTTGACCACCATAAGCGTCGTATGTTCGTGAATTGGGCTGAGCAACAACTTGAAAATGATTCGGATTTTCATCGGAAAATCATCTTCAGCGATGAGGCTCATTTCTGGGTGAATGGCTTCGTCAATAAGCAAAATATGCGTTATTGGTCAGACAGCAATCCACACGTAATCCATGAGTCATCATTGCATCCCGAAAAAATTACGGTTTGGTGCGGTTTATGGGCCGGCGGCGTCATTGGGCCGTACTTCTTCCGTGATGATCAAGACCGGCACATTACTGTGAATTCGAATCGCTACTGTTCAATGATAACCGAATATTGTTGGTCCCAATTGGATAATATGGACTTGGAGGACATGTGGTTCCAACAGGACGGCTCCGCAAGCCACATGGCGAATGCCACAATCAATTTATTGGAAACCAAGTTTGGTGAACGTGTTATCTCACGAAATGGCCCAGTCGATTGGCCGCCTCGGTCGTGCGATTTGACGCCGTTAGATTATTTCCTGTGGGGCTACGTCAAGTCTATGGTCTATGCCAATGAACTTCGTATGAATATCGAACGTGAAGTTGCGGCAGTATCGGCCGATTTATGCTTGAAAACCTTCGAGAATTGGGTTCAGCGTCTGGACTTCTGCAAGCGTGCCCGTGGTGGCCATGCAAAAGAAATCGAGTTCCATACAGAATGGCATCGAACGTACTTTCACAGGAATAAAGAATTTCATTGGTATCTAAAACCGGTTTTGTTTTATTTAAAAAAACTTTTGTAGCGCTCTTATTGAAAAACCCTTCATTGTTTCACAAAAAACGTACTCATTAAGGAAGAGGCATTTTTTTAAGAAAAGGCAATTTGTTGCAAGAAAATGTACTTTTTTAAGAAAATTAACCTATTTTAAAAAAACAAATATTAAGAAAAGGTACTTTTTGTATGAAAATTTACTTTTTTAAACAACGGTACTTCTTTAAGATAAGGTTTTTTTAAGAAAAGTAATATTAATAGGTATTTTTTTGAGAAAGTTTCCTTCTTTTAAGAAAATGCACTTACTTAAGAAAATGTTCTTTTTTTTTCTTCTTTCACTTTGGCTATTGTAAATTTACTTTTTATTTGGTTCAAAACTACAATATATACAATATATTGGTTACAGGCTCCACATAGAAAACTTCCCGTTAAACAAGAAATTTGCCCACATATGTTAGCCTAGACACAAACCAAAGCAAACGTACTTTTTTCTTTTGCATTTAGCCCCCATCCAGCAAAGTGCGATAAGGAACTTCGTTTCAAAAAAAATTATATATTAAAAAATGAAACCGAAACTAAACACTTTTCAATTAGAAAAATGTTCCGGACCATGTAAGCTTGTAGTATGAACTCCTTATACATTAACTAAAACTAACAAAATCGGTCGAAAAGTTCAAAACTCAAAACTCGTAACTGACACTAGCCCGGTCACCAAAAAATATATAACACAAAAAAAAATTACAGCAGACAGTTGTCCGAGGCCTTCGGCCACGGAGTGTCCCTGCAGGCTGTGTCAGAGACACGGCCATTAAGTTTAACGTAGAATACGCCATCCGATAAGACAGACAACATATATAACAATAAATGATAAATGATATAAGCAAATGAATTTATTGTTATATATGTTTTCTGTCTTATCGGATGGCGTATTCTACGTTAAACTAAATGGCCGTGTCTCTGACACAGCCTGCAGGGACAGTCCGTGGCCGAAGGCCTCGGACAACTGTCTGCTGTAATTTTTATATTTACCAACGGCATTTGATTCAAGTCCGTTTAAAAAAAAATATTATGTTAAATTTTTTTAAACTTAATTTAATTTATATATTTTAATTAATATTTTTATTGAAATAAGTTCTGCGAATGTTGAGAGGGCCGTCCTAATATTAAAAAAGGTTTACCTTATCGAGTCTTCGCATTAGCATTCGAGCGTTGTGTGAAAGCTTTACGCTTTACAATTCAAAATTAATGTTACAACAGCTTTATTGAAGCTTTCGCAATAAAGCTCTATTACGTTAGCTTACTGTGTGTTTCACATTTTACTAAGTACATGTTGTCAAGCAACATTAGCTTGCTGTTCGTTTCACTTTTTACTAGATACATGTTCCTAAGCAAAGTTGAGCAACCAAAAACACTCAACCAAACACCACACATATGTTTGAGTGTATGTGTTTAAACAATTTTCATTTGAGAAATTAAAATACTAGAAATATATCAACCAATATGAAATGTATATCAAACGAAAGATAACATCTTCATTTACCTACAAAAAAAATTTTAAAAAAATGCATCTAGCCGTTTCCTCAAATTCAATGAAATAAAGATTACAACAATAAAAACCTGACATGACTCCTCATACCGTAAGGTAAGACGTATTCTACGTCAAAAATTCAACTCTGTGATACTCGTATAGTAAAAACTCACCTCAAAGCACTGCAACAATGCTAGTATGCAAGAGGAAAATTATAACATGGAGGAAAAAAGATTTCTGTTTTTGTGTTGGAATTATGGACTTTTCAGTATGAGTTGGTATTTAGGGATCTTCGATCGATACTAATTCGCTTATGTAAATTGCATACTTGGGTATATATACGAATGATGATTTACCGCTGGTATCAATTCAGGCACAGTGGTTAGGCATCTGATAATAAACTTGTCACGCAGTTCGGAATGCCAGTCACGCCAGTGAGTATGCTTAACTGAATTGTCTATTATTCCAAAAAAAATTAACCATTTTTCAATCAGAAAAATGTTCCTGACCTTGTAAGCTTGTAGTATGAATTACTCATACATTAATTAAAAACTAATGCAATCGGTCATAAAACTCAAATTCAAAATTCCAAGTAGTTTCCTAGATATAGAAGTGAAAAACATTGCATGTTCTTCGGAAAGATTGAGTTTTAGCCAAACTATACATGAGCCCAAAAAATTCGAACAGCAGCCAAACTAGCAAACCCCAAATAGCGGTTTGTTACTTTCGATAAGTACTTCGAGAAATTTCACACGAGAAGGAGCTTGCACTCGATGACTTCAAATATGTTGCATAGTGTAAGTCATGAGGTCATGAGTTTCAGAAACCATATACATTCGAAGTCGCAGTAAAATTATAGGTCCCTAGCAGTGTGTCTAGATTGAAAATAGCAGAGCTCACTGTTTGTGTGAAGCTTCTCCTGCTCTTTCAAAGTTTATTGAGATATATTCTAATTTAATATACATATTTCATTAGCAGGTATAGAGTAAAGAAAGGTTGAACTTTGTTCTCTCCAAACTGATAGTCGGGAAATTAAAGAAATAGCATAAAAACTATATCATCAACGTGGAGTCATTTTAGCCAACACGTATCGGGGTTCTCAATAAGAGCGCTACAAAAGTTTTTTGAAATTAAACAAAACCGGTTTTAGATACCAATGAAATTCTTTATTCCTGTGAAAGTACGTTCGATGCCTTTATGTATGGAACTCGATTTCTTTTGCATGGCCACCATGGGCACGCTTGCAGAAGTCCAGACGCTGAACCCAATTTTCGACGGTTTTCAAGCATAAATCGGCTGATACTGCTGCAATTTCACGCTTGATACTCGAACGAAGTTCATCAATCGTCGCTGGCTTGTTGGCATAGACCACAGACTTGACGTAGCCCCACAGGAAATAATCTAACGGCGTCAAATCGCACGACCGGGGCGGCCAATAGACTGGGCCATTTCGTGAGATAACACGTTCACCAAACTTGGTTTCCAATAAATTGATTGTGGCATTCGCTGTGTGGCTTGTGGCGCCGTCCTGTTGGAACCACATGTCCTCCAAGTCCATATTATCCAATTGGGGCCAAAAATTTTCTGTTATCATTGAACGGTAGCTATTCGCCTTCACAGTAATGTGCCGGTCTTGATCATCACGGAAGAGTACGGCCCAATGACGCCGCCGGCCCATAAACTGCACCAAACCGTAATTTTTTCGGGATGCAATGATGACTCATGGATTACGTGTGGATTGCTGTCTGACCAATAACGCATATTTTGCTTATTGACGAAGCCATTCAGCCAGAAATGAGCCTCATCGCTGAAGACCATAAATTGGACGTAGCGCTCTTAAAGTTGAGGCCACTGACTCCAAATTTCGGTAGTAAATTTTAATAATTTCGACTCGTTGTTGGCTCGTATATCTTTCCATGATGAAATGGCAAACCTTATTGAAGAGAAATGTCAAAAGAGCGGGAAAAATATGGCGTCGTTTGCTGTCCCTATCCATTTACTTTTGTAGCGTCTCTGTTGAAAACCCCTTTATTTGTTTGAGTTAGTTTCAGTGTTGGAGTTGATCACTTTAATACAAATTTCAGAGCTCGGACTCTGTAACATATTCTGCATGATACATTTATATGTTTGGAAACACTAGAAACAAGTCCCAAACACACTTGCATTTAAATTCAAACAGTAGGATGTTAACATGTATGCATTTACGTGGACACATATGCTTTCTTCGTCCCAAACATCCATATACTTATGTGGAAGCATTCGCGTGTTTCCCCCAAACCTTTATATACCAACGTGGAAACATGTGCATATTTCCTCCCAAATATAATAATATTTCGACACGAAATATTCGTTGAATTCAATATATGTATTATTTATCATAATTAATTTGATCAATATAAAACCACATTTATAAATAATTAATACAAAAAATTAAAAGATTTAAATCGGCTTTCTTGAAATGAGAATCTGCTGCTCTTTTGCTTTTTTGTCTCTCGCGTTTTTGTTTTCAGAAGGTTTCAACTATGCGCTGGTACACAAACAAAGTAAAGGGTTTTCCAATTTGAGTGATATGATTTCTTTAAAAACAACACACTAATTGTTGAGGACATTCAAATGTTTTTTATTTAATGTGCAGCACAATGGATACTATTAAGTTCTGAATAAAACGTCTTTCAAATGGCATCCACGTCTTCTTTTGCTGGAACGAATTCGACGAACCCAATTTTTCGAGCACTTTTTTCACGAATCCAAGTCGTATGTCATGAATAGCACGTTCAATATTGACTTGTAAAGCTTGAAGAGAGTCTGGTTTATTGCTAAAGGTCAATGCCTTCACATAACCCCACAAGAGATAGTCTAATGGTGTTAAATCACAACTTTTGGGAGGGCATTGAATGTCACAATTGCTTGGAAGAATTGAATCTACAAACTTTTGTCGCAATAATTCGGTTGTTGCACGTTTCGTACGGCACATAGCACGGTGTTGGTAGAACCAGATGTTGTCAAGATCAACTTCTTCCAATTTCGGCCATAAAAAGTTGCCTATCATCGCTCTATACCGCTCTGAATTGACAGTGACGGTGTTATCAGCTTCATTTCGAAAGAAGTACGGATCCACCAGACCAAAAACTACAACAAACTGTCAATTTAGGTGAATGTAATGGTTGTTTATGAATAATTTGTGAATTTTCTTCGCACCAGAGTCGACAATTTTGTTTATTTGCCGCACCACACAAATGAAAGTGAGCCTCATCGGAGAAGATGATTTTCTTAACAAAATTGTTATCGTTTTCAACTGTTTCCAGGACAAAATCTGCAAATTCATGACGTTTACGGTAGTCCCATGGCTTCAGTTCTCTCCATGATGCAATTGTAAACATTAGGAGATACAATGAAAAAAAGTTAGAGCTCATAACATGCTACAAATGGCCGATACATCATACAGAAATCATATAACAAAATTGGACAACCCATTACTTCTATACAAATCTAGTTCTTGCAAGCCAAGCATGCATTAATTTCCAGTCTCTTTCCTCAAAATCGTTTCTCACTTTGGTAGCACACATTCCTATATACGAAACACAGAAAGCCAAAGCAACATCACACACTATTTGACCGTCCGAGCTTTCGTTTACCCTTTTTTCACTGATCAGACGCTTTTGATATCTTCTGGCCATTGACGACTGAACACATGAAACCTCATCTGCAATTTAAACGTAAAGTCACGAATGTTTATGAGTCACTGACTGAGAGAATAATGCAAAAATATCTCTCGTTGTCCCTCTTAAATTCTCTAGCTCTCGAGAGAGCGTAAACAGTACAACAAACATAGCTGTATTTGTATCGCAAACACTTATATATTTGGATCGCAAACACACATAATATAACACATTTATCATTGTGTCTCAAACACGTAATATTAGACAGCAAACACAATGTGTTTAGACACAAGTATATAATCTTTGCGACAAGCTCCAAAAACACATTATATTTACATCCAAACAACAAAAAAGTACAGATTTTTCAGTGTGTACACATGCATATGACGTTGCTGTGAAAATTTTATTCACCATTTTCAAACTTCTGAATTTGTTCATACTTACCTCGTTAGTGTGTAAATTATAAACAAAGTTTACTAAACATAGTGAACCACAAGCGTTGAACCACAATATGTCTTAAATTATGATGTAAAAATGTTTGAGGTGTGAAATATTAAATTAAATTTTCCTTCATTCTCTTCATTGCTCTAAACAAACTTAAGTACAACAACTTTATGTGTATGTGGTTGGTTGCACGCATACAAACACAAATGTACCAACTTCCTTATTCTACACACAACTCTGCTTACAACAAAAAAACAACAAAAAAGACCACAAGATATGATGATGCACTCCATATGATCTTAGAGAACTCTTCTATGTATTGGTTCATATGCATGGATGTGTGTATGAGAGGGTATGTGTGCTTAGGTGCATGTGTGTAGATATTTTTTATTTTATGGCAAAATATGCCACAAAATACCTGCACATTTTTAGTTTTCACATATTTGTATAGTAGTGTTGGAAGGCGAGAGGGAACAGAATGTTTTCATAAATTTTATTTGCCAACACAGTAACTTAATTTAAAAATTGTGGGGAAAAAAAATTGTGATCCCTTTAGAAAATTTACTCTGCTTTACACCATGTTGATATTAATGTTTACATTGTAAACAAAGTATTATGATGCCGCACACACACACACACATAGATACGTTCTGTTGCACACAGGCAACAGAAGCTAAAGTTAACGTCATTGCAACAAAAACTGACGGTGATGATGATGACGATGACGATGATTGTTCCACCTACATTCTCTAGCACTCTGTGTACATTTGCGCATATTCACATTCATTTAATGTTTATTAAAGTTTATTGTTAGCTTTTTACAAAATTACTTTGTAATGAATGGCTGAATGGGGGCATGCGGATGAATGGATGAAGCATGCATTTTAAGTGCTGCAGGATAAATTTGTTAGAAACATGCAACCTTTCGTTTGCAACTTGTTTATAAATGGTGTCTAAGGAAATTGGTTGTTACCCCTTTTGTTCCTATTAATGAATTTATGACTTAGATGAAGCCAATGAAATTATATTGGAAAAGGATGTTGTTTTTTTTAGAAATATTTAAAAGCATAAATTGAAACATTTCCTTTATAAAAGAGTTTCGGGTAAAAAATATTAACAACAAGTGACAAGTGCCATAGGGAATAACCACTAAGAGTTGAGTGTGGTAGTACATGGATACTATGGAGTAAAAATTTTTTTCATTGTGTTCAAGTAAATATCGATAATAAATTATTTGAATATAGTCGATAATTGAAAAAGTTTATCGAAACAAAAACCCTGTAACAACGTAAACATTTCATTAAAAATTGAATTCTGAACTCATGGGTTTTGCATTAAAGGTGATGTTCAAAGTTGTTGCGGTTTTAGAGACAGCATAATATACATTTTTGAAGGCGGGCGTTAGTCAATAGCCTTAGAAATACATAAAGCACAGGTCACTCCTAACAAGTACGTCTTGCTGCATGCTCATCGTTGAACCTGGTACTAAAGTTATTTACCGTTCATGTGCCCGGGATTGTAAACTTCCGTGGGCAGTCGGCTTACTACAAATGTACACGCTGAAAAATTTCTAATTTTTTGTTGTTTGGATGCAAACATTATTTCGGTTTGGAACTGGTAGCAAGTATAGTATACTTGTGTCTAAACCCAACGTATTTGCTATTCAATACTACATGTTGGAGACACAATGATTAATATGTTATAATATATGCGTTTATGACCCAAGTATAGCTGTGTTTGGGAAACAAATATAGCTGTGTTTGGGAAACAAATATAGCTGTGTTTGTTGCACGGTTTAATCTCTATTTAGAGTAAGAGAATAAACGTGGTACAAGGAGACATTATTCACAATCAAAGTTGTATGTGTGTAGCTGTATTTGTGCATTACTTTTCACTCTGTGATTCATAAAAATTTTTAAATGCGTGTGTAAGTTGAAGATGAAGTGAGTATTTCTTATATTTGTTGCTTTTTGGTTTCATTTGTTCAGTCGGCAATCCTCAATCGGACAGAGAAAATGCGCGTAGTTGATTTAATAATCGTGCTGTGAAAAAAATTTATATTACACCCTAAAAAAACTTGTATTTTGGAACGAAGTTCCGTATCGCACGTTGCGGGATGGGGGCTAAATGAAGAAAATTAAACAACTTTTTTTTAAACCTATTATGCTACAACCCAGTATTCTCATATGTATTAGGTACTTTTGCATTGGTTTGTGTCTAGACTAACATATGTTGGGAAATTTGTGCTTTAATGGGAAGTTTTCTAGGTGGAGCCTGTAACCAATATTTTGCATAAATAAAGAAAAATAATAGATGAAGCACAAGTGTTGGGAAATATTTAGTGTAATAGTTAATTTTATAAGGTGTCGCTGAAAGCAATAAGTGGGATTTTTTGTTCCCCAAAAAAAGTAATAAAAAATATGACATTTATTAAATTTTTAAAATTTGGATTTAAAATCAAAAGCATAAATCATATAAAGCGAAGAATACAACACGTAACTTAAAAGCGAATCCGCAGAAGTTGCTGCTATTTTTGGATGGTGGAAGTTTTTAGATAGAAAACGCGTTCCTACTTGTTTATACTTTGGCGGGGCTAACGGGCTTTCTTATACTGATAACTCTATATTATTTATAAAACCTTCAGCGTAGTAAACTAAATTCAGGCTTGCCACATTTTTCCATGCTTAATTTTATAATTTCCCTTATGGGAATTTTTATTCGGTCTGTTTTCTAGTACTTACAAATTTATTCAAGCTCAAGACCTTTTTAAATAATATAAAGTTATTATCTTTATATTACTTTCAAAAAAGTCGAGCATAAAAATGTTCCAATGATACCAAGGCTGTCTGTATAGCTATGTCGGATCTTGCCAAGATCTTCATCAGCAGACGTTTTTGGTGAATTCTTCTTGAATTCTTGGTGAATTCTTCAAAAATTATTAAAATTATCAAACGTTGGCCGGTCCGCGGTGACAATGAGGTTGGGGCCCACTGCCCTAGAGTATTAAACACATGCTGCTCTTTTGCTCCTTATTTCTCTCTTGTCTCTCAGGTTTTTTTGTAGAAGGTTTCAACTTCGCCAAACGCTACAACACTTTAACTCACGATAATCACTATGCGTTGGGTTCTATAAATAGAAATTTCAAACCTTCGGCACCTGCGCACATTGCAGGAAACATGTACATATTTGCAAGCATTGTTTTCGTGAAATGAAGATCTGCTGCTTTTTGTTTCTTTATTATTTGTATCGTTTTTGTTTTCAGCAGTTTTCAAAAAGCAAAGCCACATTTGCTTCACGAGAATATATATTATAACCTATTAATCACTGTGTCCCAAACATGTTACATTGAAGTTACAAACACGTTATATTTGCATATTTTAACCCGATACGTCCCTGTTTTAGAGGTGTTTTTTCCCTTCTCAACAAAAAGAACAAAAAACACCCATATATTGCGGCGGTAGACGGTTAAAGCATTCCACAAAAATGTTTCCCGTAAAGTTTTACATAAAATTGCTGAACACATCCTATACCTAAAATGTAAGGATAACATAGTTTCCTATGCCGATTCATCATAAGAATATGCAAAAGGGAGAAAATGCCATCCCACATTAAAAACAAAATTTAGACGTAAACGTTCAAAACGCTGATACAAGTATATTTTGTTACGCCCTCTACCAGAATCCGTTGTCAGAACGTTGTTATTTTTGAAAACGTTTAGTTTTGTTCCACAGTGTTACGAAGAGTTGTTAGATTGCACGCATGAAAAGAGGTTTTCCCAAGCTCAGAAGGAATTTTTGCCTTCTGTCTGTTTTTTGCACATGACTTTGTTTCTCAGAATATAATTGTAATGAATGCGGCTAAAGGCGCTTATGTCAAGCATATTATAGAACATTGTCAAATGTCAACGCAACATTTTTGCGATTGATTGTAGAACACTGTGCAATACCAATTTTGGGGGTGGAAGATTCCTACGCCAAATGATGACACTAGGTGAGTGTAGTCAAACCCCAAAAATTTAAAACGCTGCGTAGCTACACTTTTTTCTATGGGCGTGGCAACTTTGAATTTTCTTACCCGGTACTGTCCGAGATAACTTTAAAAATCGGGTATAAATTGAGCGAATTCTTGTGATAACATGTCTGCAGTGAAATTTGACAGGGATTATTTTATTTATATTTTATTCAAATGCTCTATTTAAAGGGTCCTTTTCGTCCTTTGTTCAAAAAGTACCATAAATTCAGAATTTTCCAAGAATTTAAAATAAAATAAATTCCAAGAATTTATTCCTCATTAAATTTCATTATGGGTCGTCTTAGATAAAAATTCTCATCTTTATTTCCAGACGTCCTTTTTTGAAGCAAGGTCAAGCAAACTGCACAAAAATAACCGCCAAAATATCAAAATGTTCTGCCAATTTATTATGGAATAGATTTTATTAGAGGATTTCGCAGACGAGAATCGTTCATCTTGCATATGCATATATCCTTCTAGCCCTTTTTTAAAAATTTAAATCTTGAAATCTTAAAATTTAAATAATACAATTTTATTACGCAATTACAAGTCTAGTATGAAATGGTGGCATTAATATTTTTTCTTTTCGAACGAGATGTCTGTTATTATGTTCCACAACTCAAAAATTTATTTTAAAAACTTTTAATGGAATTTGAATTTTAATTATTTTCCAAATCTGTTGCGTATTACAATCAAATTCTACTTTTTCTTGATTTTACACTGCATCCTCAGAAAACTCACACAATCCAAATATGATTGAAAATGCTTTAATCCACTGCATTTCAACTATTTCAAACATTGTTACATAAATGACCTATTGCCTGAAATTCGAGCCGAAATTCATAAAATCTCCCTGTTTAAATAAATAAATGAAGTTAGTGTTTACTTTCAACTAAAGTCCTTAAGGATTCTAACATATAAAATCATTGTTATTCTAATACTGTTGCGACTTGAAGCAAACATAAATATCTTCTTGTGATTTCCATAAAACAAATCTCTTTCGTTGTCCTGGAATTCACAAACTAGAAAAATTTCCATATAACATTACTCATACGTCCCACTGGACAAAGAAAAGGCATTCAAGAATCTAACAAAATTACCAACTTCCTCAACCCACCACTCAACGCTTTGATTGCAATCCCACAACTCTCTCTCTATCTCGCAATCCCTCTCCCCCACTACATGATGATATAATTTATACATTCGGTTGTTGTTGTTTTTGTTGTTGTTGTCGTGGAGATTTGGAACGTAACGTATTCGTTACATTGTTTTTTTTTTCTGGGATATTTTTTTCAAGTTATCTTTCGGCTTCCGGTAGGAGTCCACGGAGTACAAGGGATTCAATTCAGTTTTCCCAAATAGTTTTTCTGGTTTGTTAGTGATGCCACCGCCCCCTGTGATGAAGGGGATGCTCTTCAAATATTCTACGAAAATTTATGAGGGCGACAGTTAGACAGTGTCAACTCCTCAGTGACAAGGTACCTCTTTTTTATGTGACCTCAACTTGTGGCAATTGGGGAATAGGGTTTTGTATGCAAACACCAGCACGAGTTGGACTCTTTTTGTTCTTGTAGAATGTTGTCAGTGGAGAGTGTTGGTAATGGGAGCCAGGGAGCCAGGGAGGTTTGGTAACTTGTTACTGGGCCAAGTGCGAAACTTTTTTAAATGCAACACAATCAGTTGGAATTGCGAACGGAGAACATAGTAGCTGTAACGAAGTTTATGCCTCAAGTGTTACTGCCAAAGGGTTCAGGGTTTAGGTTATATTTCCACGTTTCTTTTAAATTACGTGCCAAACACTTGACGCAAAGAAATAGTGTAAAGAAATTTAAAGACTTTTTTTGTCATTTATCGCACTGTTCTCGCTCAAAACTTGCCTCTTCAGTGGCTACAACTTCAAATGTTCCTCCGCAAAGTTGTGTTGTTCGTTTAAATAGCAAGTGACTTTTAAGTCAGCAACGCGTTTTTCTAAACCAACGCCAATACACAAACGTGACTTCCCTTACCAAACCTACAAGATCAAATGCACACGCATTTATTTGTGGCTACGAATTTGTAGTTCTATGAAGGCTGAACTGCGGTTACTATAGGAATGAGAATGACAGTGGTGGCCGTTGTGGGTTAAGCAGCTCAACCGAATGCGAGACGTGATGTGAGGACAGTGGGTTGGAAAATATGGCAACACCCCTTTTAAAAAATGGTAAAGAAATAAAGAAGCGAAAGTTGGAATAAAATGCGCACAATTTATAATTATTTCGGCGGGATGCAGACTGTAGAAACTAACAAGGACCGATACCAGTTTGCAAAGATTGGAATTTTAAAAAAGTCAGGATTTTGGTTCAACATTGCAGAGTACAAAGTTGTCACATCCACGTCTACACCATTTCCAATCGAAATTTGAAAAAAATCAATCGAAATTTAAAAATTCTATTTGAAATTTAAAAAACATCAATTGCAATTTAAAAATTCTATTTGAAACACATCAATTGACATTTAAAAAACAGCAATTAAAATTTAAAAACATCAATTTAAATTTTAAAAACATCAATTGAAATTTGAAGTGCATCAATTGAAATTTAAAATACATTAATGGAAAGTTAAGGGTAGTATTCTAAAAGTCCCGAAAGTGAACGCAAACGCAAAAGCCAACACGAACGCCAAAGTCAAAAAATTTTAGTTTATATAACACTTCGCGCTTGCGTTTATTTACGAAAGCTGTCACTGACATATGCGGTTTATAGAGTTGCCAAACTAAAATAAACAATTATAGATCAGAAAAAGTTATCTTGAGTGAAATGCTCAGAATGAAAAAGATTAAAAAATTTTGCGAAGAACTGCGGCGTGTTCAATTTGACAGCCGAAGTGATCAAAAACGTTGCGCTGCGTTTCATAAACTACCCATAAAATAACGTAACTCAACGCAGGTAGTCACCGAATAGCTGTAACGTTTTATAAACTACCAAAACGACGAAAGTAACGCGAAGTGACTCACTCACGACTTATAGAAAACCACTATAAATAACATCAATTGAAATGTAAAAGACTCCAATTTAAATTTAAAAATCTAAAACATAAAATCGGTTAATAATTTTTAAATTTCAAGTCACGAATTTGAAATTCCAATTCATGTCTTTTAAATTGCAATTGATGTATTTCAATTGATGTGTTTCAACTTTCAATCGATGTGTATTAAATTTCAATTGATGAGTTTTAAATTTCAATTGATGTATTTTAAATTCCAATTGATATCATTAAAATTTCAAATGATGTCTTTGAAATATCAATTTACGTTTTTTATATTTCAATTGATGTATTTCAAATATCAACTACAATTTTCGAATTTCAATTGATGAATTTCAAATATCAACTACAAGTTTTAAACTTCAATTGATGTATTTCAAATTTGAAATATTATTTGCAAATTTCAATTAATTTTTTTCAAAATTAAATTGATTTTTTTTTAAATTTCAATTGGAAATGGTGCAGTTTCATGAACACCGACCTAACGAGTACTGTCATTTCTATACCAATTTTCACTACAGTGGACCTCCTGATGCCACGCACTGCATAAATAGCTTCATCAAAAGTGAGTTAATGTAAATATTCACTGCAGCAACGACAAAATAGTCGTATGTACGAATATGTTCTTTGGCATAATGAGATTTTACATTGCAGTGAAGAACTTTTAGCCGATGGTTCAATACAGGTATCTTTTGAAAGCATACGTTATGCTGATACACATAGAATTATTCTGTTTGAAATATCTATTAGTAGCATTCCTCGGCAGAACAAAATGAGTCGCTTTACGCTTGAACAATGTTGGGAAATAAGGGTTTTAAAGAACTTCAATCGTATATTAAATTTGGCTGAAAAATCACATTTTCTGACGAGGCGCATTTTTTAGCAACAAGCTAAATTTCCACATCTGCGGATCGGCAAACATGCACTTCATTATCGACAAGCCAACGCATCCACAGAGTGATAGTTTGGTGTGAATTTCGTAAATGCTGCTTTAAACGCCGTTTCGGTAAACGGCGAGCGCTACAGAGCCATTATTACGGACTTTTTATGGGCTGAAATGGAATACATGCACTTGGAAAACCTTTGGCTTTAGCAGGTTGTCACAAAGTTCATCAACAAACCGAGCTTTTGCGTACTAACTTCGGTAATTGTGTTACCAGCCGTCTTGGTAATGTCAAATGGCCCCCTCGGAGCAGCGATTTGAGCCTTTTAAAATTTTTCTTATTGGGCTCCGTTAAAGACCGATATTATAGAAATAATCCAGAAACGATGCATATCCTTAAGGCTAATGTCATCCAAGCCATTCGTGAGAAACTGTCAATCCGCAGCAATGTCTTGGGAAATTGGACTAACTGGATGAATGAAATTGTGTTCCAGAAATAAAATGAAATAAGCTTCAACAAATTCATAAAATCCTTCAACAATTTGATAAAATATTTCCCCATTTACCAACCTACGACACGTCTCATTTAATTGATGAAGACCATTTCATCTATATTTCTTCAATAGTTCATCAATCAGTTTTCATCAAACTGATGCAAGTTTGTCACCAAGTTCAATTAAATTTTCCCCATTTTGATGTAAATTGTTTATGTAAGGTTGTCATCAATTTTATGTAAGTTTGCCATCATTTTAATGTAAATTGGTCATAATTTTGACGTAAATTGTTTGTAAATATTTTTATTTTTTATTTTTTCTCTTTATTTTTCAATATTACGGCCATATTTTGAATCGATCTCACTAAATATTCCTAACGTCCAATGATGAACATTAATGTAAAAAGGATTATAAATACAGTAGCTGAATCTTGAAGAATATTTTCATAGAGTTGATGAAATTTGTCATCAATTCAATGAAGAACAATTGACGAACATTTATCTTCGATATGATATAAAAATTTTCTCTCATTGTGGGAATATTTTTTATTTCTAACAAAGCTATAATTTACCAAAATAAATTAAGTTTAGTTGATCTTAATAAATTTTTAAAAATATACTTGTAATTGGACTACCCTGTATATTAGCTCAGTTTGATGAAACCTTTTTCAGTGTGGTTTCGCAATAAGATACAAAGTTGTATAAATTGAATTAGAAATCATCGGATTTACATACGTGATTGAACAATAACCCTTAAATTAGACCCTGATTGGTATTTAATAGATTTGTGGGTGCTCTTGCACCCACATTATTTCCAAGTCTAATAAAATTAAAGCCATAGTCCTGAAAATATTATGGAAATTAAAAATACGCTTGTCAGGATAGTAACGAATGACTCGTTGCTCCAAACTAAAATTAGTTTGGGTGGGGTAATATAAACTCAATAGAAGAGAGAATTCCTAAACTGAGTATTAGTTATATTTGTTAACAATAAATTCCACTCTTTTTCTTCAAAAACCTTACAGACGAGATTCAGGAATGACACGTTTCAGATATATATTCCTTCTCGGAGTATCGATATAATATGTTCATCATACATCGATCTCTGCCGGATCTTATTACATACACGCTGAAAAATAACGGCTCCAGCAACATATTGCAGGAACCATGTATATGTTTCCAAACATTGTTTTCATTGTTTCTTCTTTCTTTAGTGTCTGTCACGTTTTGGTTTCAGCAGTTTTCAGCAAAAGAGCCCTATTATAACCTATTAATCATTGTGTCCCAAATATGTTACATTAAGATGTGATACATTAAACAACTGAAATAGGTTCAACGTACGTGCGGACTGGGTATCAGCGATTCACTAATAACCATATCAATCAGAGCTATGAAGACAATACGTTTGTTAAACCCCATTAAGGTAGAAATTAAGTGAGAGGCGTTGTTGGAATAGATCCACGAGGATCACAAATCAAATCACAAAGTATACGCTATTCTCAACAATGGAGCAGAGAAACGACTGCATTCCAGAGAAATGGTAGTGGTAAGCAAGTATTTAACTATCCCAAGGAGGAGGTCATGAGCGAAGGCCTTCCTGGTCTATAGCGAGCGACAAATCCACTGCTGCACTAACTGATCTAAGATAGATGGAAGAATGTGAATAGAACTCTTCATCAGCTTATAATGGAAAAGGCGACGGAATTCTCACTACAGGAACAGAGAAACAACCGCATTCAAGAGAAGTGGTAATGATAAGCAGGTATACAACTGCCTCAGGGAGGAGGTCATGAGCGAAGATCTTCCTAGTCTATAGCGGGTGAGGAATCCACTACTCCACTAACTGATCTACTACAAATGGAAGAATGTGACTAGGACTCTTCACCAGCAAATAATGGATAAGGTGACGACATTCTCAGCGAGCCTCTAAATATTGAAAGTATACTATTGTTTTTCTGATCGTAATACTGTATTTTAGGGAGAGTCTAAGGCCATGAGAGAATGTATAATATGGCTGAACAACGAAGGTGGGCACACAAATGCGATGATATTCAAAGACAGTTAAGAGACAGTTGGATGACCTACTCGAGTACAAGGAGGATATAGCCATGTTCACCACCAAGGGCAGCCGTAAGTTCATATGAACACCAGGCGACCGTGACATCTTGAGATATGTAGGATCAGAAAAACTAACACGGATGGGTTCCAACATGGGTTCCCACTAAATTTGAAGAACGTGAAACCCATTCAACCATAAAAATGCAATGGATATAAAATGCAATGGATAATAAAAACCAACGTAAGATTATGGAATGCATCAGAGGGGAGGAAATCAGCAAAGATCCTGCGAGCTGCCACGGATGGGAAAGATACCAGAGGACTAATAACGATGAACTTAGCTGACTCATAGGCATCTTAAATGGAAATTTCACTCGACGGCAATACCTGCATACAATTAAGCGGCTCAGCCTAAATGGATGTAGGCCATGCGATGTGGACACCGAAACGATGGGACACTTTATCTGCCTGCCAGTGAGCGCTTTTCCAGCATTAAGACTCATGCATCGCTCAGGCGATTCAATACCTAGACAAGGGAAAAGATTGAAGAGTACTGAGGAGAATTTTAACGAATTTCGTATAGAAAATGTAAGGCCTATCATTGGCTTAAGTGTTAGCCTAGAAACTGGTCATGATTGGAGGCAAACATTTTTCGAATCATCCTTATCAACCTAACTTAAACTATGTTAGTGCATTTTTTAGACAGGATAATTCAAGCATTACATTGATTATAAAAACTTTTATTACCCAGCCAAGCGCTACGAATTTATGTATTTGAAATAAAATTAAAGTCAATAAAAAAAAACTGAGATGGGTAATATTGACACTCCGTCCAACTACAATCACAAGGAACTGATCTCTCTCTTTCTAAAAAAAATATTTATTTTGTCAACATAGGGTTCATACCCCATATTTTTCAAATTTTTGGAGAGCACTTTTTTCACCGCAGCATTTTAAAGTTTCCCTTTCTGACTTTATTGCGTACTGCTCATTGTACTTCGCGAGTTTGGTTTTAATTATTATTATTTATTGGATAAATTGATAGTGTTTTTCATGTAAAATTCAAAACAAAGTAAAATGAAACTTTAATAGGAAAATTGGAACGAAAATATAAGCATGATCGACATTTCAAAATGCTATCGTTTTTTAAATTGTAAAAATATATTCTTTTGCTCATGCTCGTAATGACACGCCGTTTGCGCCCTAGATAGATCAAGAAATATTTTTTTTACCTAAGTTGTAAGGGAACTATAAGTACCCTCTTATAAAAAAGTTCGGCGTTCCTGTAGTCCACTCTTCAGTACGCATCTTTTTGGTTCAGAATATTGAAGTAATATGTAAATGTTCCAGGTATTAGAGAATTTCTATTAGGACGCACTGTAAAATACTATTGATGTGTGACTTTTTGGCCAAATAAAGTTGCAATTTCCTGTGACAGATGTGTAACGTCCGTTTCCAGTAAAACACCTATTCAGTACACAAATACGTATAACGTACACACAAAGACACGCGGTTACATATCGAATTTGTAACTTAAATCCAAATATATATTGACGCAAATTTCCTCTTGAAACACCAATTTCGACCGAAGTGGAAATAAAAATGTTTTGTTTGTGATCTTCGTTGGCGTCCTAAAATCAATTTCGTTTGTAAACTGAAATCTGACTGTTGTGAAATCCCAACTAAATTCCGGGGAGCTAAAGAAATCTGTTCTAACCAGAATTGGGATTTCTTAGGCTGCTTGATGATACGTGCTACTATTAGTTCTTAATGTATTTATTTATGTAAACTGTGAAAGCTCTATATTATAGTTATGCATAATGTTGATTCAACTGTGGGTAGTTTAAGCGGGTTCAGCTTATAGACGGTCCAAGAAAGAGAATGAGACCAAAAATAGAAAAAAAAAACTTCTGTATGTGCATCCCTTTTGATTAAATTTAATTATTATTTTAATTTTGTTTTATTTATTTATTATAAACAAAAAAATTACATGACGTGTCAGGGAACACCCGGTTGGAACGAATTTCCTTTCGCTATATATTATGTACTTGTTAGTTCCAACACGCCTAAGGCGCCAGTTGAAAAATACGATAATTTAAATGCATCGTTAGTGGGGCAATGGGCACGACGTCATGTACTGCACTTAGTGCTATCCTGAACATCTGTACTCCTGCCATCATGGCCGAATCGGCAGCCGCTACATACCTGGTGAGAATCAGAGATTGTGGCGTCATGATATCGGTGCATTCCGTACACGCTGAATTGCTACACCGGATCAGCTATATTGCCGTAAAAACAGACTACTGTATCCCCTACCTTCTACCAGCGACAAATCTAAGGACTTCTATTCCGAACAGGAATACCTGGGAAAAGTTACTGGAAGGGAATACCAGTAGCTTTTACGGATGGATCAAAGTTGGACGAGCAAGTGGGCTATGGGGTCCATTCACTGGATCTAAATGTAAATATCTCCTTCCAGATGCCTGATCACTGTAGTGTATTTCAGGCGGAAATTACCGCCATACTGGAGGTTGCTGAACTACTGAAAAGTAGTGTCACAACCCTCCGGAGAATATGTATCTACACATACAGCCAGGCTACCATAAAATGCCTGGGAGCCATGTTTGCTACGTCCCTGACGGTGAAAGAATACCACTCATCACTTAGGGTGATGACAGAGTATTTTGACATCAGGCCACAGTGACATTCCAGGCAATTGCGTAGCGAATGCGTTAGCTAGACAGGGCACTACGGCACAGGTTCTTCCGTCAAAAAAAGGTGTTAGTATGCCAAACTCTACCAGCCGTTTGCAGATGAGACAGTGAGCCGATAATATGTTCAAGGACAAGCGGAGACTTACTTCAACTTGCAAACAAGCCCGGGTTCTCTGGCCACAGGTGGACAAGAAGAGGATGAGGCAACTACAGGCAGGTTATCCACAATGATAGGAACACTTATGGGACATTGTCTTGTAGGAAAACACGCCCTAAGATTGGAACATAGAAACTCCACTCTTTGTAGATACTGCATGGAAGAGGACGGCGAAATGACGAAACACCTTCTCTTGGATTGCCCTGCTCTGACAGGACTGAGAAGTAGAATATTCGGAACACATTTAGTTAGCACCATAGCCCTACAGGATATTCCTGTAAGTCTTAGAGACAAATTCATTGAAAGGGCAACTTTGCTAGATATCTAGTCAATAGTTGCTATAGAGGAAACTACAGGTATCACAATGGGCTTCTTTAGCCTACGCGTGCTAGAGAGCGTGCTGTCTTGCAGCCTTTTCAACCAACCAACCAACCAAATGGATCGTTAAGAAAAGATGCTTTTTGTAAAATAATAAACTTTTTTTAAGAATTTTTTTATTTGTTCTATATATTTTTTATTTAATTATATTTTTAGGTCTTATTTGTAACAATATTTATTATATTTTCCCAAAAAGTTAATTTTTTAAAGAGAGGTGGTACTTCTTTTATTAAAAGCTAATGTTTTTTAAGAAAAGGTAATATTTTTAAAAAGAAAAAAAGCCATAACTGTATGAATTTTTTTTACAAAGTATGATTTGTTTTTACAAAGAAGTATAAGATACGTTTTAAGGTACTTTTTAAAGAAGTAGCAGTCTTTTTAGAAAAAGGTTAATTTTTTAAGAAAATGTACTTATTTTCAGAAAGGCTACTTATGTCAATAAAAGAAATGAAAGGTAGTATTTTATTTTTAAGGAAAATGCACTTTTAAGAAAAGGAATTTTTTTAAGAAAATGTATTTTTTATGAAGAGAAGGTATTTTTTTGAAGAAAAGATTATTTTTAAGAATTGGATATTTTTTTTAGAATTGGTCCTTTTTTCAAGAATAGACACATTTTGAAAGATAGGTAGTTATCTCAAGAAAAGTTATTCTGTTTCACAAAAAAGGTATTCTTTCAAGAACAGGTAGTTTTTTAAGAAAAGAACATTTTTTGTAAGAAAATTTACCTTTTTAAGAAAAGGTACTTATTTTATAAAAAAAACTAGCAGAAAAGCCCGATACTTCGTTATCGGTAGTTTTATGAACTTTTTAAACTACAAATAGTACCATACCAGGGAGAAATGACATATCCCAATTAACAAATATTGAAAATTTCAGCTTTTTAGCCAAAGGTGTTTGGGCAGGCCGCCATGGGAGGCACTTTTCCGCTTTTTGCCCCTCGCTGTAGGAATTTCCAAAAATCCCGTCTTAGCGGACGTCAGCGCTAGAGGATGGACCTCCACGCCAAATTGCAAGTTCCTAGCTCCAGCTGTTAGGGATGGGCGATGTTGAGTCAGTCAGTCAGTAACGTTATTCTTTTATATATATAGATTACTTTGTTTAAGAAAAGGTACTTTTTATAAGAAAATTTACTGTTTTTAAGCGAAGGTTCTTCTTTATGATAAGGCATTTTTTAGAAAATGTACTTTGTTTAAAAATAGGTATTATTTTTAAGAAAATTTACCTTTTTTAAGAAAAGGCACTTATTTCAGAAAATTTTAATTTTTAAACTTCTTTCACTTTGGCTTTTTGGCGTAGAATACGTCTTACCTTACGGTATAGGGAGTCATGTCAGATTGTTATTGTTGTAATCTTTATTTCATTGATTATGAGGAAACGGCGAGATAAGTTTGATATACATTTCATATTGGTTGATATCTTCCTAATATTTAAATTTCTCAAATGAAAATTGTTTAAACACATACACTCAAACATATGTGCGGTGTTTGGTTGAGTGTTTGAGTTTGTAGCGTGGACACAACCAATGCTGCTGTTTCAGTGTGGACACAAACCTTCGGCTGTTGTTTTGATTGATGAAATATTGAAATTTCGTATATTTACTTATGTATTTAAGTGAAACAAAATGTTAAATGTGAATTTGAATTTAACATGGATATATAATTATTAAAAAATATATGAACAAATTAATTCATACATTTTTATGTTAAATGAAAGTGCTGCCGAGTAAGCAAAATAACAATGCTGCTTGATGCTGTTTGACAGCAGCTGACAGTTGCGGTTAGTAAATTAAAATATCAAATAAGTAAATTCATTTGCTTATATTATTTATCATTTATTGTTATATATGTTTTCTGTCTTATCGGATGGCGTATTCTACGTTAAACTTAATGGCCGTGTCTCTGACACAGCCTGCAGGGACAGTCCGCGGCCGAAGGCCTCGGACAACTGTCTGCTGTTTTTAAATTTACTTTTTATTTGGTTCAAAACTACAATATATACTAAATATTGGTTACAGGGTCCACCTAGAAAACTTTCCATTAAAGAAGAAATTTCCCGACATATGTGAGACATCTAGTTAGTCTAGACACAAACAAAGGCAAAAGTAAACAATATAGTTGATAATGCTGGGTTGTAGCATAATAGAGTTAAAACAAAATTTGCCCCCATTTAGCCCCCATCCCGTAACGTGTGATAAGGAACTTCGTTCCAAAAAGAAATAAGAAACCAACAATTGCATACTTTGGTTAAACTATGCGACATAGGATTTAGGGCCGAAAAATTATGAAATTGCATGGATATGGTATTACACAACCCCACTCGAACTTGGCCCTGTTTATCATAATATTTTTAACAGTACCTAGAAGATTTCAGCTGAGGATCAAGGTCCTACTTCCAAATTTATGTAAATAAATATAATATATATAAATAAATACTTTTTTAAAGTTCAAATTTTTCATTAAATTCTTTGTCTTTAATCAGACGGCGGCAAAAGATACCATGTGCCATTGGAGAAGAGATCAGCCTTTATTTAGTACCACCGACCTGTATTTAGTATAAAGAAAACTTAGCTGCCATATTTAAGTCACTCAATCATTCAAAAGAATTTGAAACCACTCAATCATTCCAAAGATAAATTCAGTGCAATATCTCTAAAACTGAAAGCAATACAGTTCAAGATATTCGATAAAAACCGAATATCTGTAACACGAAAAAGCTTTTGACTTTTTGTGCGCAATATTAACATTTATGTCTAAATATGTTACAAAAAACTCTACACATATAAAGAAAATGCTAGATTTTGTTTTCTTGGCAATCGAAAAAAAATTAGTCAACTGTGCGCAATTCGATGTTGATATATCGCAATAATACTTGACTGCTTGCCTAGAATTGGTTTTTACACAACTTAAAATTTTTACTAGATCAAAAGATATTGAATTTTGGACGATGGAAATCGATTCTGAACCACTGTGCGGCATGGCATGAAGATCGTAATAGAGGGTGTATCAGTAAGATTGTGCTTTAGAAATTTAGTGTAATTCCTGGCTTGATAACGGACACGCTTGACAGGTACGTTCCGGCGGCCTTATTTTTAAAGAAATAGTGACCAGTGATTCCTCCACCCCATAAACGACACAAACCCGAAGATTTGTTTCGACGGTTTGGCAGGTCTTTAACCTTAAAAATACGGTATTTTAAAGGGTGCGTCAGTAAGATTGCACTATTTAAATTTAACGTAATTTTTTTTCTAAGTTTGAACTCTGAACGGGCACCCTTCACTGTCGATAACGGGCACCCTTCTCAGTTACATTTCGGTGGCCTTATTTTTAAAGAAATAATGACCACTGACTCCTCCACCCCATAGGCGACCCCAAATCGTTGCTTTGTTACGATGTCTTTGAAGGTCATGAACCTGTTCAGGACAATCTTTAGTAAAAATACGGCTATTTAAAGGTTGTCTCAGTAATATTGCACTTTTAAAATTTGGTGACATTTTTTTTTTGTGCAAGTGCCAACTCTGGAATTTGGCAGCTGTCACATATGTTTATTCCGATTATTAATAATGAAGTGATTTTCGAAAGAGCAACGCGCTATAATTGTGAAAATTTCTAACGAAAATTTGGAAAGTTATGCTGAGAGCGCTCGCAAACTTCGAAAAAATATCAGTCGAGAAAGTGCAACTAGTATGTCAACCATTCGAATAGTGGTCAAAAAAAATTAAAGTAACTGGATCGGTTATGGGCAGTAAGACTCCTATGCGTTAACGTACCGGTCGGTCCCTTGAAAACATTGTTGCTGTGAACGAGAGTGTCGCCGAAAACCCGAAAACATCAATTCGGATCGTTCTCAACAACTTCAAATTTCACGAGACACTACGCAGCGAATTTTGACAAAAGACCTTCATCTACATGCGTACAAAATTCATCTTACCTAGAACCTCACACCAAGAGACCATGGAAAGCGCCGGCAATTCATTCAATGTGTAATGGAGCAAAGTGACGTCAATACGAAGTTTTCACAAAAAAGAACTCACGGGCGATGTGTTAACACCTTTTTGGTTCTGTGTGGTTTATATGATGCCCAGAATGCAGTCTATTTCAAAAGCCATTATGCCAAGTGTACTTCCATTCTACATAAAATTCAGTTTCAAATTATTTTTTTGTGGTTTGAAATAGTTTTTGATGTGTTAACCTCTATAGGCGCGGGTAGGGACTAAATTCACAAAGTGAATACATTGTTTGGTGTTAGACTCCTACGAAATGGCTGGTACCGATTTGTATGAATTCTATGTGCATATCGGGTAGGTCTCGGAATCGGCCGACATTTATTTTTCATACCCCAAATGATAAGGGTGACCCACCCCTATATAGAACGCAGATTTGTCCGACAGTGAAACACAGATTTTCAAACTGCGAAAAAACACACACTGATGTAGCGGCAGCGAATAGTTGTCTTGTGTGGGTGCGGAGCACTCTCAGAGCAAAGAGAATAACGACGTGGTTATACATATGTATATAAAAATGAAACAGCAAGAGAGCAACGGAAATTGTGTGAACTTCTGTAGCGTATGTTCGAACGTAACAATGTATGTATGTACGTGTGTCTGTTGCTTTGTACTCTCTTTGCTTTTTTGGGGATTAAACAAAAAGTACTTAGCAAAAAAATAATGACACATTTGCTTGCACTGGTCTTTAAATAATTTTAAGTATTAATATTATTGAAATGTAACGTTATATTTTCCCATGTAACATTTACTAATGTGTTCATAGAAATCGAAAAGGTACCGAGTAACAAAAACGTGTTAACACATCGCCCGTGAGTTCGAACACTCATTCGATTTCTTTTTTGCTGAAGGCTCTTTTGCTATTGCACTTTCTTTTTTCTTACATCTGCTTTAACATTAGATATAATATTGTTAAAATAAATAAACCAATATTTAGTTCACTGAAATAATTGTTTTTGTTTTGTCATAAACGGAGCGATGACAAAAAATATTGAATAGTATAGAGGACTAATTGCACTCTCTTTCCGCTCTCAGGTAGAGAGTCAGAGTAAAATATCATAAACGAGTCTTATACTCTTTATAAAATATTTCAATAGAAATGCACCACTTCGACAAGGTTATTACATAAAACAACACATAAAAAAATTTTGAATCATTCGCCATATGTCGCCAGTGCTTTTGAGTCATACAATTCGTTCCATGAGTTCTCTATAATATTCAATACTCTTTGGCGATGAAGACCTGATTGTTTGTTCGCTACCGCTACATCAATACCATTATACTTATTTTCAAGCAGAAATTATTCTTGTACAACAACAACGTATGTGATGTTGACGCCGTGTGTTGTTTGCACGTGTTCACTTTGATAGATTGTCCTACCCGTGCCTATAGATGTTAACACATCAAAAAAATCATATTTTCCGATGAAGCGCATTTCCATTTGAATGGCTTCATAAATACACAAAATTGTCGAATTTGAAGCTCAGAAAATCCGCATGCAATCCTGGCTTATTTATGGAAGCTCACTCATGGTCGCAAGACTTACGCCTATACCCAATGCACCGTACGAATTGGATTTCGAATTCGGAGACGGGCGCGCTTCTTCGTACATTTTATCCTATAGGGAAATCTATTACTGACCAATCACCAATCCGTTTGCATATGAAATTCCTCTCGAAAATATGAATTGCTTTTTCTTCTTTTTCGGATTCGTCTCGAACTCGACGTGTTGTGTCTGTCGATTTAGATCTTAAACTTTTCCATAAAAAGACGATGGCGGCACATCTTTTAATTTATATAATATTAGCTTTTCGAGTTTTAAACGTCAGCTTGGAAATATATTGGATTATTTTGTGGTAACCGAGTTGAAAATTAATTTGATCGTCCCGAAGGAATTCTTAAGAAATTTGGTTACAGCAAGCGAATTGACACCAAATTCGGTTGTTGCAACCATTCGGTTCGATTATTGCGACCGAATTAATACCAAATTCGATAATTGCAGTTAAATTGATACCAAATTCGGTTGTTGCACTTGAATTGATGCCACATTCGGTTACCGTAACGGAATGTGGTAAAAATTTCAGTTTTTGCATCCGAATAACTTCCAAAAACTCAGTAAACATAATGAATATAATTGGTGAATGGGTTGTCACAACCGAATTCATCATGAAATGAGGTAGCTTCAACCATATTTCAGTTATGGGGACTAAATTTTGTCGTGACAACCTCAAATTGTTTGTGGCAACCGCAATCAGGTGTATTTTACGGTGGAATTTACGGTTGCTATAACCGCCCTTCAAACAACTACACTGAAAGAAACAAGCTTTGTCGCATGGATGCAACATATTCGTTAATGTTTTACGTTTCTGTAATGAAACATTTCGTACGTCCGACAATTTGGTTATTGCTGCATCGAAATTTTTTTGACAATTTCGCGTTTCGCTGCTGCAACAATAAAATTTTCGTTCCTGAAACTATTTAATTTAATTTGAATTTTGGACAAAAAAATGAGATTTAGACTATTCCCAGCCAACAAACGGAGTTCACAAAGTGCTTCGTTGGGACTCCCAACACGGTGCCCTAATGCTCCTAGGGAGGCTCCGAAAAAGAGTCGCAAAGGAGCATATCCGCCGGAGAAAACAGCATACTCAAAATATATGAAAAAAGTGTACCCTAGGTACTCCTTAAATGAGTGTTGTCGGAGTCCCTACACGCTCATTTAGATAACCCACAAAGACTCCGCAGTGACTCCTTTTTTCGTCTATAATTTTTAAAAAAGGTTTCCTAAAATCATTCGAAAATAACCCCAAACAAAAAGCTCGTAAATTTATAAATTATTAAAAATATAAGGCCTCAATGCAATCATAGATACAATAAGTCCATGAATTTTCGAAATTCTCTCGTAGCTGTATGTTCCCATCAAGTTCCACCTGTTAATAGATTACTTTAAAATTTTGAGCAAAAATGGAAAAAAGTGAATTTCGAGTGGTCATTAAACATTATTTTTTGCGAAAAAAACCATCAATCAAACCAAGGAAAAGCTTGACAAGTACTATGGGACTCTGCACCATCGAATTCAATAGTAAGAAAGTGTGGTCGTTGTGGTCGCACAAGTACAAATGACGCTGACCGTTCTGGACGGCCAATTGAGGTCAATACACCCGAAAATGTCGAAAACATCCACGATGTAGTGTTGGCCGATCGAAGAGTAAAAGTGCGCTAGATTGTTGATGCATTTGGGGCATATCATATTGATTTCGATTTTAATGATCAGTTGGGTTTAAGAAAGCTGTCTGCAAGATGGGTACCGCGTTTGCTTTCAATTGACCATAAACGTAATCGTGTGACAACTTTAAAGCATTGTTTGGAGTTATCTAATTGGGCTACGAATTGGTACCTTCATCCACCATATTCTCCGGTTTTAGCCCCCAGTGACTATTTCCTATTTCAAAACCTAAAGAAACGGCTCGGTGGAAAGAGAATTAGCTCCTACGATGAAATTATTGATCAAACAAATGCCTATTTTGTGGACCTCGCAAATTCCAATTTTTTGGAAGGGATATAAAATTGGAGAAACGCTGGACTAAGCGTATTGCGCTGAAAGGAGATTGTGTTGGAAAAAGAATTTTTTTTTTTTAAAAAAATGTGTTTCATTCAAAAACTCACGGACTTATTGATGCGCGCTCAGAATTTGGTTGAATGGCCTGTTATTTGGTTTATATCTTGCTTTTCTTATAGTTTACTATTATTTATTTTCGTTGTGTTAACATCCATAGGCGCGGGTAGCGACTTAACTCACAAAGTGAATACATCCAAACATAGTTTGTCCGATTGCGATCACACAGATTGTCAGACTGCGATCACACAAATTGTCCGACTGCGATCACAGATTGTTTGCTGCTAAACTCTTCCGAATCGGCTGGACCGATTTGTATGAAGTTTTGTGTGGATATCGGGTAGGTCTCAGAATCGGCCAACATATATTTTTCATACCCCTAAATGATATGGGTAACCCAAACCTATGTAGAACACAGAATTATCCGACTGCGAAACACTGATTGTCAAATTGTGAAATAAAATCCAATGAGTGTTCGAACTCACGTGCGATAGAAAAACAGCGTTCAATCATATCATGACGTTAATATTAATATTAATATTAATATTAATAATTAAAATTAAAGACACAAGCACATGTGTCATTATTTTCTTGCTTAAAATACATCCCACGAGGGGATTAGGGAGAGCTTCTCACAACCAGCGAGCTGTGCGCGTTCTAGTTCTACACTCACTGATTGGGACCTACAGTTTTACACCGGTTCCGACCGGTATTTTGAGAAGCTTTTTCATGGCTAAATACTCGATAGTGTCGCCGTCATTAAGCGAGGTGACCACCGTCGAAAGAAATTTTAAGGTGGTCAGAGTAGGGATTGAACCCACGTCCTCATGCACAAGAGCCGCGCACACTACCATTGCACCGCCGACGGCCATTCTCACCGCCGACTTGCTTAATACTTTTTATTTTATACCCACAAAATGCAAAGAGAATGCAAAGCAACAGACACATGTACATCCATACATACATTTTTATGTCCGTACATACGCTACACAAGTTCACACAATTATCGTTGCTCTATAACTACGTCATTATTGGCTTTCCTCTAAGAGTGATCCGCACCCACACAAGACAACTATTCGCTGCTGCTACATCAGTGTGTGTGTTTTTCGCAGTTTGACAATCTGTGTTTTTTAACAGCCAATTCATGTATCTTATGCGAACGTTTCTTTCGCATGCTACACGACAAACAGCTGATATTCGTTTCACCTAACAGTCATCAGAACGACAATGCGAAAGAAAATCAATGCGAATGAATACGTAAACCTTTTAGTACGATTTTTGATTTATCTATCTCTTATCGCTGTCATCTATGCGAACCTACATGTCAAAACAGTCACTTGTCTGTTTGTTATCGCGTAAACAACTGCAAGTAATTGTTGTGGCAAAAAACAAAGAAAAAATGGAATCTACAATATCGGAGAGTAAATGGTAAGTAAATAATAATATAATTATAGTAGGTGGTCAATAAATAATAGTATATTATTATTATCTTAGCAATAGAAAGTCTACACAGCAGCAGCTACATGCGTTGGTTGAGCACATGGAGCATATCATCAATTTGGACCGCAAAATATATTCCAATAGAAATATCCATAATAATTTTGTTCACAAAAAAAACAACACGAATAAAAAAAATATTATTTGCTTTTTTGTTTGTTTGTATTTACCTTCTCATTTCTATCCAGCTGATTACTCTCAGACAGAGTTGTATTTTTTTATGATAAATCCCTTAAAATATCCCACTTTTTTAAGGGAATTTTTGGGGAATTTATGAAATTGTTGATCTGGCCACAATGTAATATGACAACTTATAAATTGCTTACGTTACAGACGTAAAGCTGTGCGAAAGAACAAAAGAACCTTAGCTGAATCCAATTACGAACGAAAGTGTGTGACTGATTTTCTTTCGCATACATTTTCGTTTGAGTTACATGAATTGGCTGTAAATGTAACGTCATCATATGATTGAACGCTGTTTTTTATTTTCCAATGTAACACTTACTAATGTGTTAATAGAAATCGAACAGGTACCGTGTAACAAAAAGGTGTTAACACATCGCCTGTGAGCTGTAGTTATTGGATTTTTTTGTTTTGGCTGACGAAACAATTGCGTTGCTGAAACGAATGAGTTAGTGACAAAACGAAATTAATTTTTTTAAGATTCAGAGAGATATGGAGTGAAGTGCGAAAAGGAACGAATTTGAATTGAAAACAGAGCTCAGCAGGGCTAAACGGTCAGCATGAATGGTGGGTCACGAAAACATATTAAATCAGTTCCTTTCAACAACCGACAGTGGTAGTTCATTGGAGCAACGAAACAGATTCATTGTAGAAATTAAATAAATTCCTTGCAGCAATGAAACAAAGTCATTGCATCAATGATACATATTCATAGCAGCAATGAAACTAATTGGTTGCTGCAATGAAACATGTTTAATTCCATTCATTTGATGAACAGATTTTCGTAGCAGGAACGAAATTGTCCGTTAGCTTACATTCGATGACACAAGTTGTTGGGACGACGAACATTTTCATTCTTGTAACGAAGCTTTTCCGTTCAGTGTAGTTCTCTGAGTGTACTCGTTGATCGTGAACGGGTTAAGACAACAAAATTATTATTGCAATGTTTTACAAACATAACAACCTTATTGTACATACCATATAATGTTGAAGGAAATATACTTATTGCACATTTACAGTATTGCCACATATTCCCAACATCCAGCACCATTGTCTTCTGTTTTATGACACAATGAGTTACTTAGTACCTTAACCGAAATACCCTCAAGTGTTCTAATATTTACTCTATCACAAGAATAGCAACTACCCTTTGCAGTGGCTGAAGTAAGTATGAGTGTGTGTTGATTAGTTAAATTCAATTTGATTTCGTTCATATTGTGTACACATAACCCATACAATCACAATTATGTACATATGCCCATACAAATAAGTATATGTGTATGTGTAGTTAATTAACCCACACTCGAACAGGCAACAAACTCACACACACTTACGTACGTTTGCAGCAAAAATGTGAGGCTGCATATTAATCATTTGTGATATGCAACAAAAGTGGCATTCAACTAACTTGTGTACTCGAACTATTCGTCCTCATACAATTCGTACTCATACTATTTTCATATTCCCACTTACTGAATCCCTGTTCTTGCTCTTCGTTGTCTTTTAGTTTGTGAGTGTGTTAAGGACGTATATTGAGTCTCTGACTCTCTCTCTCTCTCTCTCTCTCTCTCTCTCTCTCTGTCTCTCTTTGGGTCCATAGCTATTTTGTGCAAATGTTTACTCACTCACGCAAAGCACTTCATTACTATGCCATTTGTTAACCATAAATTTACATTCGACAACATATGATCCGCATTTGTGTACATACATACATATGTGTGAGTAAATTTGAATTCCAGCAAAACTGTGTACATGTGTATTTGTGTTTGTGTGAGTATATACATTTTTCCATTTTATAGCATTTTGGTTGAATTTTGAGGTTAAAAGTAAGATTCTAGTTACATGAAATGGGGATTAAGAGGATTTGTGGAAAGTTGGTTTGCATTAATCGTCATCATCACAGTTGCAAGGAAATGAATTGGAGTGTCTAAATTAGCAAATAGTTAAAAGAACCTAAATGCAAATTGCTAATTTTGAGGCATTTATAATGGCCCCCAGAGATTTGGTAAAAGTTTTTCTGATTTGGGTATAAGTGGGAGAGCTTAGAGTAACAAACAGAAAATAGTTGGAATAATTTAGGTCGGAACAGAAATATCAATGGAATTTTCTTAAACATTTTGTGAATTTCCAAACACTACTAACATATCGTTAACAGTTCCAGCAAACTTCAGAATATTGTAGTTAAGGAAGATGAGTTAGTTCATAACTACCGGCCAAACGTGGGCCTTTTTAATGTACATTCGCTTTAGTTTCCATTACTTTTACTGAACGAACAGCGCATTGAAGAACTTTCGTCAGATTGTTTACATTGCTTAAATGAAGAGATTTGTACATCCTTGAATTGAAGCAATAAGGCAACTGTCGCTGAGATTTAATCAATGGTTGTTTGTTTTATATCAAACTCTAAACGCTGAAAAATCCATAATTATTGTTGTGTGGATGCAAATATATCGTGTGTTTGGAGCTTGTCGCAAATATAACATACTTTTGTCCAACCCCATTGTGTTTGCTATTCAATATTACATGTTTGAGACACAAGGATTAATATGTTATAATATAGGTGTCTGCGACCCAAATATATCTGTGTTTGTGATACAAATACAGCACAGTTTGGTGCACTGTTTATGCTCTCTCGAGAGCAAGAGAATAGAAGACGGGCAATGAGAGAGTCTGTCTTGTAAGTGTATATTTTTCCATTATCCTGAGTCGCCAATGGTTCGTCGGACAGAGGACATCATAAGCGATTGAGCAGTGAAAAAAGAATAAACAAAGGCTAGGACGACGGTTAAATGGTTTGCGATGTTGTTTTGTGAATGTGTTTCGTATGTGTGCTACCAAAGTGAGAAAAAATTTTGAGAAAACAAACTGAAAGACCTTTGTCTGTCCGAGCCTTAACTGAGAAAATCTGAACGGCGGCCTATTTTTGAACTATAGTAATAGAAATACAAATAACACAGTGCGACACCAAAAAAATGATGGGGTTCTGTCAACGGATTCTGGTAGAATGGTCTAAAAAAATATATACGTGTATCGGCGTTTTGCCAGTTCTGATCAGAATTTTTTTTTAGGGCGGGTCAAAGTTTCCGCCCCTCGGAACTTTCCTGCAACATATCGGCATGCAAAATTGTGTGTTCCTTTCTTTTGAGGTACACAATATGTTCAGAAGTTTTATAGAAAAGATTCAGATAAACATTTTTGTGGAAAAAATTAAGCCTCTAACTGTCACGTATAACCATAATTTTTTCTTTTTTTGGAAAACTCGCAAAAATCTGCTCGAAAATGACGGGGGCCGTGGTCAAAATGTTCTACAAAAATGATCGCCATAAAATTTCCCTATATGTGTCCGAACACTCCAAAACACAAATCTCCCAAGTGGTAGATAATAAGCAAAAACTAACTGCCTTCTAAGGGTTAATAATGAATTTTGTCATTTTGCTGTTTCCATTAAAAATAGTGGACATAATATAATGAATTTTGTCATATTTCATCTTTTATCTACCACTTGGGCTAAGATTTGTGTTTTGGAGTGTTGGGACACAAATAGTGAAATTTTATGGCGATCAGTTTTGTAGAACATTTTGACCACGGCCCCCGTCATTTTCGAGCAGTTTTTTGCGAGTTTTCAAAAAAAAAAGTAAAAATTATGGATATACGCGACAGTTAGAGGGTTAATTTGTGCCACAAAAATGTTTATCTGAATCTTTTCTATATAAACTTCTGAACATAGTTTGTACCTCAGAAGTAAGGAACACACAATTTTGCATGCCGATATGTTGCAGAAAAGTTCTGAGGGGCGGAAACTTTGACCCGCCCTAAAAAAAATTCTGATCTGATCTGGCAAAACGCTGATATACGAATATTTTTGTTAGACCTTTCTACCACAATCCGTTGGCAAAACCCCATAATTTTGAAAAAAAAAATCTAATTTTGTCTCACAGTGTAATTAATACACGTTTGTCTTGATATAAGTACTATAAGCCAAAGGTTGAACAAAACAACAATGGGCAAATAAACCTGTAGTTGACTGGAATATTATGAAGAAGAATGTAAAATAATTGTTTGTTAGAAGTATTTGTTTATATTCCGATCGTGTGCTGATGTCTAAAAAGCTTCTCATTATACTATAATAGCTGTACCCGATGCGCTTCGCTACCCCTGAATTGTACTTTTAATGAAACACAATTTTGTTATTTTTTTCTATTTATTGAAGTGCTCTAGGATATACAATATTTCTAGTTTTGCCATCTGTTGCAAATATATAGTTATAAGTCTGAAGATTTACCCACACGTGAACATGCAACACATATTGTCCGTGAGATAAACACGGATTTGTCAAATTTAAGCCACAGACTTGAAGCGACTGCCCTTGCGCTATATTAATGGTCATCGCAAATGGCAACCGAATCGGAAACTGCAATCTTTTGAAATCGATGGGCATGTTTGTAGGTATCATGGGAATACGTGGAATCAGTACATCGGTTCCTTTATAATTTCCAGTAATTCTAGTAGCCTCCATAAGATTATTCTGCATTCTGATATTTTGATTCATATTCAATCGTACCTGACCCTTTTGTCAAGTTTCTTCCAAATACCCGGTTCGTATCTGTAGGCCAACTGTAACATACTGTCAAATTTTCAGGACTATCAAACTATTATTATGACTGCTATAACGGTTTCTTTTAAAAGGGGCGTGGCACATCCCACTTCCACCATGGCTGTAATCCATACTGTACCAACAACATATATACCGAATCTCATCTTCTCACCTCTGATAGTTCATGAGATACATCCATTTTAAATTTCAAGTTGTATCCAATGACTTCCAAATATAGCCAAGGACTATCAGCAGGTCATCGGTAATACATTGTGAAATTTTCATAAAAATCGGTATATTAGAAGAGCTGTCAGAGCGATTTTTTAAAAGGGCAGTGGCACCGCCTGGGTCGCTCTTATCATTAAGGGGTATGAAAAATATACAATACTCTCGACTTGGTCCGCACTTGACGTCTACTTGGTCCGTACTTGACGTCGATAACCCATTTAATTTTGAAGTGCTACATGAATTAATCTACCTTGGATCCGCCATGAACAAAGACTACAACGTCAGGCTTGAGATAAATATGAGAATTTTGCTTGCAAATAGTTGCTATTTCGGGCTCAGCAAGCAGTTTAAGAACAAATCCTTCTCTCGACAGACAGACGACCAGCTATACCAGACTCTCATTTTACCTGTCATACCATATGGCCATATGGAAACTTGGGTCATCTCGCAAGCGGATGAAAAATACGTGAGAGTATTCGAGGCAAAAATTCTCCGTAAAAATGGCGAGTACCGACGTCGTTGGAACTAACAGGTAGACCATTTGTATTCTGCCGTGTACAGAAAAGTTTTTTTTTGAGGGGGGGTGTCTCAAACGAAGCCTAATGAAGAAGTGTTTAGGGAAACGTCAAACTTTTTTTTTTTATCAGGGTACTTTTAGTCCCATACCGGCCTTTGAAGTGTCGATTCCTAGCACATTTTCGACAAAAAAAATTAATTTGTTTTTGGACAATATGGGGGCAAAATATAGAGAATAAAAATCAGTGAATGTTCGAATTCTCGGACGATGTGTTAACACCTTTTTGTTAAACTGTATTGTATCTGTTGGATTTATATGAGCACATTAGTAAATGTTACATTGGAATATAAAAAAAAATTGTTTTTGTGCTGAAGGCTCTTTTGCTATTGCACTTTCGTTTTTGTTTTGTTTTTTGTTTTTTCATAAACAGTGCGACAACAAAAAGTATTGAATAGTACAGAGAACTCATTGCACTCTTCTTTCGCTCTCATGTCGAGAGTCTGAGTAAAAGAGGATAAAGGAGTCTTATTCTCGTTATTGAATATTTCAATATAAATACACCGTTTGGACAATATTATTATACAAAACACAAAACAATACAAAAAGCATAAATGCTTCAAAAAAAACATCAATGTTTCACATCAAAATTATGAATAGAGCAAGTTATGACAAAAAGAGAGTAATAGGTTGTCGTCAACGCTTTTGAGTCATACAATTCGTTCCACGAGTTCTCTATACTATCCAATACTCTTTGGCGACGACGACGTGCTTCTTTGTTCGCTACCGCTACATCAATACCATCACACTTATTTTTAGGCAGAGACTATTGTTGTACAACAACCACGTATCTGATGCTAACGCTGTGCGTTGTTTGCATGTGTTGATAACTTGCCCTATCCGTGCCTATAGTTGTTAACACATCAAAAATATTTTCAGATTTTTGACAGGGCATTTTTTCACGATGTCATTTGGAAATATTTATCATGCATATTTTATCTTCCCCAATTTGTTGCATTTTTCATAAATATTCCATCAAATAGCTAATTTTTCAAAAAATCTCATTTGATTAGCAGGTTTGTCTTTTTGTTTCGTAAAATCACCTACAAATATATGTATTTTATGTAGCTGATGAAACATTTATGTAAAGTACAGCAAAATGGGGAAAACAAAATATGCATGATAAATATTTCAAAATGACATCATGAAAATAAATTTTAAAATTTGTTCAATTTCTTTATTTGTTTCTTTAATTAATATGTCTGAGATATCTGACCTCATGAAGTTGGCAAATAGCCAATAAAAGTAAATCAGCTTAAATTGATTAAGCAAAATTTGATCCTAGCTACATACCCGCGTCAGCCTCAAGCAGAGTATTATGCTCACGAATAGATGTTATTTTGGCCTAAGCAAGCACTTTAGAGGTACAGCCCATTCCCGAGTAACAAAAGTCCAGCTATACCAGACTCTCGAACAACTTGTCTTGCTTTATGGCGCAGAATCCTGGGTCTTATTGCAAGCAGACGAAACACTGGAGAAAGAAAGAGAGAGACAAATACTCTGAAAAATTTATGGCCCTATAGTGCACAACGGCGAGTATTGGCGACGAATGAACCATGAGCTGTATGAGCTTTCTCCCGACATTGACATAGTTAAGCGGATCACAATAACGGATGAAGGACGAACCAGCACGAGGGGCTTTCGACTCGAAGGAAGACTAAAAATATGAAGACCAACACCGGAATTCTGTAACTTTTTAACAATAAAAATAGGTAGTTAAATTGACAAAATTCGAAAATTTTTTATGGAAATTTTTTTAAATTTTAACAATTTAATTACCGATTTTTATAGTTAAAAAGTTACATATATTCGATGCAAGACTCCACTGGAGGGCTCAGATGACGAATCCCTGCGTACGCTTGGTATTACCAACTGGAGAGATGAGGCAAAAGATCGAATTGGCTGGCGAAATATGTTATCTTCATTTGGTAAGGTCCCTGACTATCCGCGGTTCTTCGAGACCGGATAAGTAAGTGAGTAAATAAGCAAATGAATCACGTGATTCACGGGTATCACTAATATGTACCTTTTCCCCTCACCATTTAACTGAGATACCAGATCTATATACTTGGAAGAGGTGTATGTCTTTGCAAGTAAATGCAGACTTTATCGCCAACGACATAGGAATAATTACCGTACCTATAACAGTGAATCATATTCATCGCAAATACGAAATATATGCTTTACAGTGGCAACACTTTTTCATTTAAGATATCCCTTTTCGTTGTGAGGATAATTCTGTGCATAATCTCACTTTTGATGAAATTATTTGTCCAGGACAATTATGAGCGAACAAGTTTCCTCGTGTAATGAACCTTTCGTTTATATCGTAGTACACTCAACCCAAATTACGTAAATCAATCGTCTCTACTTTGAGTGGTATGCAATTACACTGTAACTAGAAAATTTATAAAATAATAACGTATATTTTTGTTTAAAATCACCCGCAATGAATGATAAAATTATCATTCTAGAAACGAATTCTTGTCGAAAAGTCGATTATCTGCTGTCATCTAATAATGTTCAACTTCACTTACTTACTTCAACGAGTTTTGTCTATCTTTCCCTCCACATAAAAGCAAACACTAACGCTAGCCGATATAAAAGAAGTCATAAAAATGCAACTTCAGTACGCAGATAGAGGCAAACAGAAAGAACCAGGATAACACAATAAGGATAACATATAAACAGGAGCACTAAAATGCAATCACCAAATGTTACTTAGTTTGTATGCACCACCACAACTGTAGAGACAATACTAACTGACTCTGTGTATCATTCAAGTGGCATTAATAGAACTTCATACCAACACATCGCACACACATTTGAGTTTGTGTGCATTTGTATGTGGGGAAGTTTATAATGCACACGAATCCTTATTGTTTGGATAAAATAAGATGCAGTTCGTTCGTTAGAAACAAAAGCTTTTTACAGACTCATACGATTTTGGTCGTTAAGAATCACGCAACTATGAAAAACAACTCAAACTATGGCTGAATGTTAGTTACTAGTAGCAGGAGTGGTGGGTGTCCCTTTGCTGTAGTTAGACTCTTGTCGTTAAAAGAATCAAATACAACCACATAAAAAGCTACAGTATTTACACATTTACAATTGATGGTTTGGCAACTCTGGATAAACATCAGTTTTCCTAACGGTTTTAATGCGAGGATATAAAATTAGGATACGATATTTGTTTATTGTTGTTGCGGCACGTAGTATTCTGTGACTGTTATGTGGAATACACAAACTTGAAAGTAGCATAACATCTGGCTTACAAGTCTGTAAACGATTGATTATTTCAAATATAAATTCGCACGGGTTTTTTTATTACTATGCCACACGAAAACTTGCTGCAAATTAAAGAAAATAAATAAAATACATGGTGATACTGCAGACAGATGCAACACAAAATAGAAAAAATCGCATAAGCTGTCAGGGGACACCCGGTTGGAACTATTTTCCTTTCGCTATATACTTATATCATGTACTAGTAAATTCCAACACGCCTAAGGCGCTCGTTGAAAAATACGATAATTCAAATGGATCTTTAAGAAAATATACTTTTTGTAAAATAATAAACTTTTTTTAAGAATTTTTTTTTATAGTGTATTTTTAAAAAAAAATATTATACTTTTAGGCCCTTTTTGTAAAAATATGTATTATATTTTCCCGAAAAGTTTATTTTATAAAGCGAGGTACTTCTTTTAATAAAATCTAATGCTTTTTTAAGAAACGGTACTAATTTAAGAACTGCTTTCTGTAAGAAAAGTGTATGAATTTTTTTTTACAAAGAAGTTTTTTTAAGAACAGGTACTTATTAAAGAAGTGGTACCCTTTTTTGGAAAATGTTATATTACTAAGAAAATTTACCTTTTTTAAGAGAGGCTACTTATCTCAAGAAAATAAAAGAAAAGAAAATGTATTATTTTGCTTTAAGAAAAAGTACTTTAAGAAAAGGAATTTTTGAAAAAGAAGTTATTTTTTAAGATAAGTAATTTATACGAACAAAGGGTTTTCTTACGAAATGGGAATTTTTTAGAATAGGTCCTTTTTTCAAGAATAGGTAAATTTTTTAGAGTAGGTACATATCTCAAGAAAAGTTAGTTTGTTTCACAAAAAATGTCATTTTTAAAGAAATGGTATTCTTTTGAGGAAAGTCAACTTGTGGTAAGAAAATGTACTTTTAAAGAAAATTTACATATTTAAAAAAAAAATCAATGAGTGTTCGAACTCACGGATGATGTGTTAACACCTTTTTGCTACACGGTACCTGTTCGATTTCTATGAACACATTAGTAAATGTTGCATTGGAAAATAAAAAATAATAGTTTTTTTGTATACATCGGGCAATGCTGAACATCAAATGACTCGCTTTGTTTGGCCATAGCAACAACAATGAAACAACTAAACACACAACATCGCACATACTTTGTCCGAAGTAGCTGACGTATACGTGTGTCACATAACCACATGTTTGCCATATCAATAGCAACGAAACAGCCAAACACACAACATCACACATACTTTGTACAAAGTAGCTGACGTATTAGTGTGTCACCATAGCGTCGACTGCACTAGAAAACTTCCCTTTAAACAAGACATTTCCCACCATTCGATATGTGAGACATCTAGTTAGTCTAGACACAAACCAAAGCAAAACTACCCAATATAGTTGATAGTACTGGCTTGTAGCATAATAGCGTTAGAAAAAAGTTATGTATTTTTTTTTTCATTTAGCCCCCATCCCGCAACGTTCCAAACATTCCAAACATTAAATAGGCAGCAGACGTCATGCCTCTTTTACCGAGTACAGTAGTGGGTACCATAGATAAAGTAAACAAATAGATGAACCACAAGTGTTGGCAAAATTTTAGTGTAATGGGTAATTTTCTAGATGTCGTTGAAAGCAATAAATGGTATATTTTTTGTTCCAAAAAAAAATAAAAAAGGATAATATTAAAATTCTTAAATTTCATATCAAAAGAAAAAATGATTTTCAATAAAAGTATCACTTCGAAACAAGAACACAACACGTTACTTAACGTAGAATATCTCATGGCAATCGAATTGCAAATCCGTAACACCAGCGACTAAGTCCTCAGACACTCTAACGGTGTTGACATCTGCGACCACAGAAGTTGATACAGTTTTTTCGCGGGGAAGTTTCTAGATTAAAAAGGTGTTCCGGCCTGTTCGTCTTTGGGCGGTGTTACGGGTTTTCTCTTAGAGATATACCAACACCGGCCTCATGGCTTCTAAATTTATTTTTATATAAGAAACAAATGCTATTATATAAAATCATTTAAATTTTGCCACTTTTCCTTGTTTAAATTACTTTAAGAAAAATTTTTGTTCCAAAAAAAAATAAAAAAGGATAATATTAAAATTCTTAAATTTCATATCAAAAGAAAAAATGATTTTCAATAAAAGTATCACTTCGAAACAAGAACACAACACGTTACTTAACGTAGAATATCTCATGGCAATCGAATTGCAAATCCGTAACACCAGCGACTAAGTCCTCAGACACTCTAACGGTGTTGACATCTGCGACCACAGAAGTTGATACAGTTTTTTCGCGGGGAAGTTTCTAGATTAAAAAGGTGTTCCGGCCTGTTCGTCTTTGGGCGGTGTTACGGGTTTTCTCTTAGAGATATACCAACACCGGCCTCATGGCTTCGAAATTTATTTTTATATAAGAAACAAATGCTATTATATAAAATCATTTAAATTTTGCCACTTTTCCTTGTTTAAATTACTTTAAGAAAAATTTCCCACAATTTTGAATAAACGTCAATGAGAATTATGGGAAACTTCAGTGAAAGTGACACAAGTACAGGACACCACCTAGTGAACAAAATTGACAATGGGCGCGCTATATCTATTATTTTCTTTATCTATGGTGGGTACAACTTAGCAAAAATGAATTTTTTGCCTTGTTGCTTTGGTTTGTGTCTAGACTAACATATGTTGGGACATTTTTTGATTACTAGGAAGTTTTCCAGGTGGAGCCTGTAAATAATACTTAATATATATTGCAGTTTTGAACCCAATAAAAAGCAAATTTAAAAAGGCAAAGTGAAAGAAGTTTTAAAAAAAAATTTTTTTAATCAACTGACTTTTCTTAAAAAAAGTAAATTTTTGCAACAAAATTAGCTATTCATACTATTAAACAAACTACATTTTCTTAAAAACAATACCTTATCTTAAAGAAGTAGCTTTATTTAAAAAAGTAAATTTTCTTACAAAAAGTACCTTTCTCAAAAAAATAATTTTTTTAAAATAAGTACCTTATCTTAGAAAGGTACATTATCTTACAACAAATTGTCTTTTCTTAAAAACCTACCTTTTCTTTAAAGAGAACCTTTGATGTAAAACAAAATAACTTTTCTTGGGATAAGTACCTACTCTTAAAATTGTACCTGTTCTTGAAAAAATTACCAATTCTAAAAAATTCCCATTTCTTAAAAAAAAACTTTTCTTCAAAAAAATATCTTCTCTTAAAAAAATACAATTTCTTACAAACATTCCTTTTCTTCAAAGTACCTTTTCTTAAAAATAAAATAATACCTTTTAGTTTCTTGAGATAAGTGTCTTTGTGAAAATAAGTATATTTTCTTAAAAAAATAACATTTTCCTAAAGAGAGTACCACCTCTTTAAAAAGTTACTCTTCTAAAAAAATTCTTCTTGGTAAAAAAAAAATGCATACTCTTAGGCTTTTTCTTACAGAAAGTACTCCTTATTAAAAATGGTACCTTTTCTTAAAAAACATTAGTTTTTTATAAAAGAAGTGCCTCTCACGAAAGAAAGGACCTTGCCGGGAAAATATAATACATATTCTTACAAAAGGGCCCTAAAATAAATTTTTTTTTTTAAAAAATACATTCTATAAAAAAAATTTCTTAAAAAAATCGAATGAGTGTTTGAACTCACGGGCGATTTGTTAACACCTTTTTGTTACACGGTACCTGTTCGATTTCTACAAACACATTAGTAAATGTTACATTGGAAAATAAAAATCAGCGTTGAATCATATGATGACGTTACATTTAAATAATATTAATACTTATAATTATTTAAAGGCCACTGCAAGCACATGTGTTATTATTTTCTTGCTTAATACTTTTTGTTTCATTTCCACAAAAAACAAAGAGAATGCAAATCAACAGACACATGAACATACATACATTGTTATGTTTAAGTTCACACAAACAAGTTCACACAATTTTCGTTGGTCTCTTGCTATCTCATTTATATATACGTATTACCACATCATTATTCTCTTTGCTCTGAGAGTGTTCCGCACCCACACAAGACAACTATTCGCTGCCGCTACATCAGTGTGTGTTTTTTCGCAGTTTGACTATCTGTGTTTCGCAGCCGGACAAATCTGTGCTCTATTAGAGGTGGCTCACCCTTATCATTTAGGGGTATGAAAGATAGATGTTTGCTGATTCTGAGACGTACCCGATATGCACACAAGATTTCATGCAAATCGCTCCAGCCGTTTCGGAGGAGTTCAACGGCAAACAATGTGTGATCGCTTTCGGACAATCTGTGTGATCGCAATCGGACAAGCTGTGTTTGGATGTATTCACTTTGTGAATTTAGGCCGTACCCGCGCCTATAGATGTTAACACATCAAAAATTTATCAGTTTACAACTAGTATCTTTTTTTAAAGATCCATTTAAATTACAGTATTTTTCAACAGGCGCCTGAGTCGTGTTGGAACTAACTAATACTTAATATATAGCGAAAGGAACTTCGTTCCAATCGGGTGTCCCCTGACACCTCATGTAATTTTTTTTACAAAGAAGTACTTTTTTTAAGAGCAGGTACTTTTTGAAGAAGTGGTACTCTTTTTAGGAAAAGGATATTTTTTATGAAACTGTACTGAATTTCAAAAAGTCTACTAATCTCAAAAAATAAAAAAAAGCTATTATTTTGTTTTTAAGAAAATGTACTTGCAAGAAAGGAATTTTTGTAGGAATTTTTGTTAAGAGACAGTATTTTTTTGACGAAAATGTTTTTTTTTAAGAAATTTAAATTTGTTTAGAATTGGTCCTTTTTTTCAAGAATAAGTACATTTTTAAGTGTAGGTACTTATCTCAATAAAAGTTATTTTGTTTCACAAAAAAGGTACTACTTAAAGAAAAGGTAGATTTTTAAGAAAAGGCAATTTGTTATAAGAAAATGTACATGTTAAGAAAACGTACTTATTTAAAAAAAAATTACTTTTTTAAGAAAAATTAATTTTTGTAAGGAACTGTACTTTTCTTATGCAAAGGCACCTCTTTAAGATAAGGTATTTTTTAGGAAAAGGTACTTTATTTAACAATATGAGTATCTATTTTTTTGAGAAAATTTACTTTTTTTGCCAGTCTTTATTAAATTCTAAAATTACTTTTTATTGGGTTCAAAACTTCAATATGTACTAAATATTGGTTACAGGCTCCACCTAGTAAACTTCCCATTAATCAAGAAATTTCCCAAGATTTGTGAGACATCTAGATTTGTGAGACATCTATTTGTGAGTCCTTTCTCTGTGATTCAAGGCGTTAGTCTAGACACAAACCAAAGCCAAAGTAAACAATGTAGTTGATAATAGTGGGTTGTAGCATAATAGTGTTAAAACAAACGTTGTTTAAATTGTTTTCATTTAGCCCCCAACTTTGTTCCAAAACTTAATATGATTGAAAACAAATTGCTCAAGTATTGATACAAATGTGATGATAATAGTATAAAAATTTTGGTGTTTCATTTTAATGATTTAAAATTATCGGGTTTTTCAATAAGAGCGCTACAAAAGTTTTTTAAATAAAACAAAACCGGTTTTAGATACCAATGAAATTCTTTATTCCTGTGAAAGTATGTTCGATAGCATTATGTATGGAACTCGATTTCTTTTGCATGGCCCCCACGGGCACGCTTGCAGAAGTCCAGACGCTGAACCCAATTTTCGACGGTTTTCAAGCATAAATCGCCCGATACTGTTGCAATTTCACGTTCGATATTCGTACGAAGTTCATCAATCGTCGCTGGCTTGTTGGCATAGACCATAGACTTGACGTAGCCCCACAGGAAATAATCTAACGGCGTCAAATCGCACGACCGAGGCGGCCAATCGGCAGGGCCGCTTCGTGAGATAACACGTTCACCAAACTTGGTTTCCAATAAATTGATTGTGGCATTCGCTGGGTGGCTTGTGGCGCCGTCCTGTTGGAACCACATGTCCTCCAAGTTCATATTATCGAATTGGGTCCAAAAATATTCGGTTATCATTGAACGGTAGCGATTCGCATTCACAGTAATGTGCCGGTCTTGATCATCACGGAAGAAGTACGGCCCAATGACGCCGCCGGCCCATAAACCGCACCAAACCGTAATTTTTTCGGGATGCAATGATGACTCATGGATTACGTGTGGATTGCTGTCTGACCAATAACGCATATTTTGCTTATTGACGAAGCCATTCAGCCAGAAATGAGCCTCATCGCTGATTGTTCAGGCCTCTTAAAGTTGGCCTCTTAAAGTTGAGGCCACTGACTCCAAATTTCGGTAGTAAATTTTAATAATTTCTACTCGTTGTTGGCTCGTATATCTTTCCATGATGAAATGGCAAACCTTACTGAAGAGAAATGTCAAAAGAGCGGGAAAAAATATGGCGTCGTTTGCTGTCCCTATCGATTTACTTTTGTGGCGTCTCTGTTGAAAAACCCTTTAAATGCATACCAGTTCCCCAAAACGCAATGGATTAAGAAGTATATTTTTCGATTTCCTTTGAGTTATACGATCAGGGGTTTTTCCAAAGTTAATGTTATTGTATATTTTTAACTGAAAAAAACCAAGGCTAAATTTGCCAAAAAAAAATATTTTCCTAAATGTCTCGAGAACTATAAGAACAAATGTAGACCATGTTTTGTAGCGCTAAAAACATATAAACAAATATTTTCAATACAAACCAAATTCAAAGTTTTATAAGGATTCACAAATTGTTGAAGGTCGGGGTAGTTAAATCTGCGATCCCACTGTACGTCTCGAGAGGGGGGCTATGATGTTCCATTGTGGCTAGTTCTTTAGCACACGACTTCGTCTATGCTCGTGTGAAATTTAATTTAGTTTAGATTTGGCTGAATTATTTCTATTTTTCCCGAGGAGTCCCCCACTGTGTAACCGTGGAATAAATACTTTACCTCTGTCTTCTATTCGAGTTTTGTAGACTTTTCCATGGTCGTTTGTAGTTGAAAAGAATCTAAAACGAGCTCAACTTTGAGTCACGCACTATTTGTTCCAGGCCTCTTGTTAAAAATTAATTTATTTTACAGGGAATTTTCATCAAAAACTTTTTAAATTGAATAAATTTTCATAAGTATTTATCCAACCGTCTGTCTTGTGGGTAGATGAGTATGATTCAAATGAATTGTGTGAGCACAGTTTCATTGAAATGTCAAAATATGAAAATCATGTAAGAAAATAAAAAAGTTTTTCAACTTCAACTTTAGTAATTTCAAGAAATGACTAAAATGTGATACTACTGACCAACCACTCACTTCACCATCCATTTCATGTTGAGTAGCCTTCTATAAATATGTATTATTATTTCACTGAATCAATGGAATTGTCTTGTTTGCTTTCATTTCGAAAATATTGAATTTTAAATTTCATGATAACATATTTGTACTTGGCAACCAAAACACGTCTTGCGTGAAGTTTCACAAGTATTTTGCAAAAAAAAAAGTTATGAAAAACTTTGACAGTTAAGTATAAAAATTATAAGGGTTAAGTTTATTACGAGTACCTGCATCGGCATCATATTATGGTGGAGTGGTGGGATGAGTCTGAAATACTACAGATGTGGATTAAATGTTAACAAACCTGAAAAGACACAAAAAAAAACAAAGAATTTCATATGAAAAAGGGTTTTAAAAGGATTAAAAGTAAACATATGGTTGTTCTTTTAAGTATGTACAAAATTATAGAGTATCAGGAATTTCAAAAATTAAGCTGGGTATAATATAATATTCAAATTATACCCAGCAAAAATAAAATGAAGTAGTTCTAGTAGATGTTATTATTTTTGTACATCTTCTGCAACACTATGTGCATATTTAATGCAATTTTGACGCTGATCAATAACAACTCCGAAAAATCTACATTTACATCACATCCATTATGGGTATTATGATGCAAATTTATTAAGGAGCTAAAGGGATAGTGGACAAGTACAAAGATTCCTAAATATATTACATGTATTTAATTTGTATTTACTTTCTTTCAAATTGATTTTCATTTCCTTTCTTTTTCACCTGTTGACAGAAGCTTTTCGAGTACTAATAAAAGGACAATTAATAAAATAATTAGTTAAACCCTAAAGTTGTTGCTTAAAGTCATAACTTTTTAATAGCATATCACTTCCTGCCAAGTATCAAATGACAGGAAATTTACAAATTGTTGAAATAATAGTTTTGGTTGCTCGTTTGCGGACGAAATATAGCATACAAATTTTAGCATAAACTGCACTTCCAAACAGTCAAACAAGAAGTAGTGCTGCATACTTCTGCACCTAAATTAGCACTACATCTTACCAAGGAGTTGTGGTGCAAATTCTACTTCTTGGTATACTCTTTTTTTGCTGGGTAATTATATAGATTACACATGGCAACAAAATGAAGGTTTTGTTCCCTTATGGAATTAAAGCTATATTTATATTTATTTTATTTATTTATTTGTTTTTTTTATTTCTACAACAAAACATTCGTCTTAAACAGTAGAAATCTTATGTTGTTATGATATAAATTAACACAGGTAAGGTAACGATTACATAAAAAATTATTTTAAATATAAATACAAATATAAATACAAAAAAAAAATACGAAAAAAATTAAATAAAATAGTTTACAATTAATAAACAGTTATGAACTATAAAAATTGTTATTTATGCGTAGAATTCAAACAATTTTTTCTGAAATTGTAGCGCGTTGCTGGTTTCCCTAATTGTTGGAGGAATAATATTCCTAAGACGTACTATTGTAGTTACAAAAAATTGCCCTTCAGATATTAAAGTACAATGTCTAATTTGTATTATTAGGTCGACTAAATTTTAAACGATCAAAAAGATGACATGACTAATGGGTAATTATAATTTTGTGGAGAAATATAAGAGTTCGTATTTTCAGTAAGTCTAAGAACTGCACGCCAAATATTCTTTTAGAACAAGGAGTTACATTGACATAATTACCATAAGTACCACAATTTCTGAGTCCATAAACGTACCTTGCAATGTTGTTATATGTAACGTTTAATTTTGTTGTGCTAGTGCTATCAGAGCTTGCGAAAATCTCACATCCGTAGATTAAATTTGGTATCAGATAAGTTTTAGCAAGTAATAGCCTTATTTTTATTGGCGTGCAATATTGTGTAGGTCATAGGATTCTCAGCAAAGAGTATGTTTTGCCACAAGCGGATATTACGTGATCTGACCAGGTTAGAGTATTATTAAAAATTACACCAAGATTTTTCGCTTTGTTAACGATCTGGATTATCACTAATTTTTTGCGTTCTCTTACGCATTACAATACATTTAGATTTTTTAGGATTTAAACTTAATCCATTCACATCTGCCCAAAGAGAAACACGTTTTAACTCATCATTGAGTTTCGCAGTACATCGCTTAATGTGTCCCTGTTCATCGCTTATGTACAACTGCATGTCGTCTGCATACATTGTTATGTTACAGTGGAGCAATTGTTCAGGAAGATCATTGACATAGATTGAGAAGAGGAGAGGTCCTAGTATGGAGCCTTGTGGAACACCCCTGATAACAGGAAGGAAATTTGAGGTTGTTAACGGCTTTGTTTCGACACACTGCACACGACCATTTAAATATGACTCAATTCGTTTGAGGGATGTACACGAAAAGTTCATAATTTTTTTCCAGTTTTTGAATTAATATAATGTGGTCAACGCTATCAAAAGCCTTTGACTGATCCAACAACACCAGCATTTCCACACAACCTTCATCCATTGCCTTTCTCAGATCTTCGGCTACATCAACAAGAGCAGTAATGCAACTATTTTTGGCCCGAAAACCAGACTGTCTATCAGTTAACAAATTATGCTGTTTAATGTAATTAGTTATCTGTATATGTATGTAATAGTTTTTCGAAAACTTTTGACAGCTATGGCAATATAGCTATAGGCCGAAACTCAGTGGGTGATTTTGGTATTGGCAGAATTTTCGCTTGTTTCCATCTAAGTGGATAAGTGCATGTCATGATTATCTTATTAAATATATGCGTGATTATTGGTAGAAGTGGCGGAAAAATAATTTTAATGAAGGGGGGGGGGGGGGGGGGGGTGAATGCCATCAATACCTATAGCGTTTTATTTCAGGGATAGACAGATTCTAAGTACATCACACTGACTAACACTATCGAAATTGAACAAGATCTGCGGGAGATTAGCAGCATGATAGGCACTGTAATGGGTATGGTCTGCTTCTGTCAAGGGTATATTAAGAAACCTTTCGTTTATCTCCTCCGGATCTGATATGATTTTATCCTGCTTGTTTCCATTATTCACTATTCCAATTTCCCTAATAGTTTTCCAGGTGTTTTTTGATTCAATTGAATTTTCAAATTTCTCGGCATAATATTTAGAATTGGCGTTTCCCATGGCCTTGGTCACAATTTTCCTGGCGTTACGATAAACATTATGTAGATCATCAGTCTTAAAATGCTTCCATCGAGAATAAGCATGGTCACGGTCTTCAATAAGTCGCTTAATTTCAGCTGTAAACCAGAGCTTTTGACGGTCACTCACCTCCTTCGTTTGAAGTGGAACTATTGTATTGTATAACGTTGTTATATTTTGTTCCAAGAAGGCCAGCTGATCATTTACAGATAACATATAATAAATGCAACCCCAGTCAATTTTATCATACTCTTCTTCTAAAGTGTGGTAATTAATACGTTTAAAATTACGAAATAGAACTGTGTGTGAGTATACTAAATTTCTGGAAGGATAGGTCCGTCGTAGGTCCCACTATTTTTGTTTGGTCTGATGACATTTTTATATTGAGCCGAAAGAGTATTTGCAAAATGTCCAGAAACTATGGTTGCCAATAATGTAGCTAATTTTTGACTTTGTCTTGTAGAACATTTCAATTCTCTGTATCAATTCTTTACGTTTTCATTTAAGTAGGGGTTGTCAAAGATACGAAATCGATATCTACAAATTTTACCTGTCCTGCTTTTTCTATTTCAATGCAGTGTTTTGATAGCGACATAACAAAGACAGCTTGAGGGTTTTAATATTCTATAACATGGTTACCTGTTGATATTATTATTATATAATTTGGAGGTGCTTCTCATCCTTGTTTTTAAATAAGGACGAAAATAACATGTAAGGACTAGCGAGAGAGGATTAAAGTATTCTAAGAAAAAATTCTCTTTCAATTTCACTGAAAACATTATAACGCAGAAAGGTGCTACGCTATTGACAAACATAGCTTTGGAACGCAGTTCCTCATAGCACATTGCGGGATGGGGGCTAAACGAAAAAAAATTAAACAACTTTTTTTAACACTATTCTGCTACAACCCAGTATTATCAACTATATTGGGTACTTTAGCTTTGGTTTGTGTCTAGACTAACATATGTTGGGAAATTTCTTGTTTAATAGGATGTTTTCTAGATGGAGCATGTAACCAATATTTAGTATATATTGTAGTTTTGAACCCAATAAAAAGTATATTTAGAAGAGCGAACGTGAAAGAAGATTAAACAAAGAAAATTTTATTAAAAGCTAATGTATTTTTTACGGAAAGGTACCATTTTTAATAAGTAGTACTTTCTGTAAGAAAAAGCCTAAGAGTATGATTTTTTTTTAAAGAAGTACTTTTTTGTAAGAACAGGTACTTTTTAAAAAAGTGGTATTGTTTTTAGGGAAAGGTTGATTTTTAAGAAAATTTTCTTTTTTAAGCAAAAGTACTTCTTTAAGATAAGCTATTTTTTTAAGAAGAGGTACTCTCTTTAAGAATATGAATAGGTATTATTATATATAAAGTTTTCCACCATCTTCAAATGAATTTATTCTTATTCTTTGAACGAGCTTAAGATCTTATATTTGTTTTGCATCCAAATGGAACAGAAACTTTTCCTACATATTTTAAGATTCTGTATAGTTGAGAACAGATATGTTAAATATGATAATAAGATATACATGCAACAAAAACGAAAGGCCCACAGCATCTGGAAGGATTATTAATTATTTTTCTAAACATCCAAAGAGGATCATAATCAATTCTGCTAGAAATCTTATTGAGAGAGTTTTGAATATTTGCGATACAGAGTTTCACGTAATTAATATTGAAAGGATTAAAAATATTCTGAATGACAATAGTTACCCAATTAAACTTATCTGTAAATTAATAAGACAGTATAAGAACCGGAAAAACATGAATTCGAGATCGGTTACTGAACCAAAAACTTATAAAACTCTAACTTATGTACCTCTTATATCTGAAAAATTAGAAAAATCTAAAATTTTTGATGACAAGAAATATTCAGTGGCACACAGAACATTTAATACTTTAGGTTCATTATTCAGCATAACAAAGGCTAGAATAGATAAATTTGAAAGGTCCAATTTAGTTTATAAGATACCGTGTAAGAGTAAGGATAATGTAAATTGCAAGATGGTATACGTAGGTACAACAAAAAATAGACTAAAGACTAGAACTGCAGGACACAAATCCGATTAGAAATACAATAAAACCACTTCTACACAAAAAAGCACATTATAATTACACTGCAGTAATTTGAATCATTGTCCTGATTTTGACAATACATCAATTTTGAACACAGAAAACCATTACAAACGCAGATATACATTAGAAATGTGACAAATCATGAAGGTGCCATTAACTATAAACCAGACATAGCGAATATTGCTCAGAATAACAGACATTTTGTTAATAGGAATTAGGATAATTACATTAATGTTAAATCAGATAGATATTTTCAGTACTTAAGTTGATATTTTAAATTTTGTTCATTTAATTTTGTCTTTAATCGTATTTTTACTTATGTTTTATGAGATATTTTTTCATATTGACAAAGAAAATTTTTTATTTCCCGTTCTTTTTTGAAAGGAAAAATTTGTGATATTGAGTTTTTTGAATTGTTTTTGAATTGTTAATTATTACAACATAATATTTGTTCCCTGAAGAAGTCACCCAATGTGGAGACGAAATATTGGAGATAAATAAGCAAAACAAATAAAAGATCTTAAGCTCGTTCAAAGAATAAGAATAAATAGGTATTATTTTGAGAAATTTACTTTTTTTAAGAAAACGCACTTATTGAAGAAAATGATATTTTTTTAAAATTCTTTCACTTTGGCTTTTCTAAATTTACTTTTTTTCGGTTCAAAACTACAATATGTAATAAACAGGCTCCACCTAGAATATCTCCCAGTAGACAAGAAATTTATCCCCAAATGTTAGTCTAGACAAAATTACGAGTGTAAGAGTAAGTGTGCCGCCAAATGTAATTCCATGCTGAGGGTTGTATTTCATGGATTTGCCAGTCTTGCACTTTGGCTTTTCTAAATTTACTTTTTATTGGGTTCAAAACTACAATATGTAGTAAACAGGCTCCACCTAGAAAACTTCCCTTTAAACCGAACCAAACCAATAGTACCCAATATAGTTGACAATAATAGGTTGTAATAAAGTAGTTAAAGAAAAGGTGTTTAAAATTTTTTCATTTAGCCCCCATCCCGCAACGTGCTATTAGGAACTTTGTTCCAAAATAACCTTCTCCTAAAAAGAGTACCACTTCTTTACTAAGTACCTGTTCTTAAAAAAAGTACTTCTTTGTTAAAAAAATTAGTTCAAACTCTTATGGATTTTTTTTTACAGAAAGTACTTCTTCTTAAATATGGTACCTTTTCTTTAAAAACATTAACTTTTAGTAAAGGGAGTACCTGTCTTTAAAAAATGACCTTTCGGGACGACGAATCGATAAATTTATATCTTCTTCCACACACTCGTTTACAGCTGCGATATTCTTTTCAGGACGGACATTCCGCCGACGTGTTTCTGTTATTGCAGTACTTAGAGAAAATGTTTCCTGAAATCTATTCGCAGTTCAACGGATGGCTTTCTCAGAGGGACGACTATGGGCGTCGTCTATAAGTATAGCATATATAGTATACGTTGCGCCAAACGATGACCGATTTTCAAAGTAAATTTGGATGATATGGTACAACTGTTCAACCGTGAATCAGTAGTATGATGATTTGACAGAGTATAGTGATCATAAATGTCAAAAAGTGAACGTAGTGTGACAGTTCTTTCGTAGGTCCTTTAAATACAACGGTTGCCATTTAGTGTTGCCAGGCGTAATCTGGCACCACCATTGCAAAGAGTTATAGTGTTTAGCTTTACGGTACTCAGAACTTGTTTTCAAAACTTTAATTAACTCGCGAACATGTTCCGTGCGACTAGTTTTCAGAATTTTCGACTTGGGTTGTCAAGAGAACAGTGCTTTGATGACGATAAATGTTTATATGCCAATGATGCACCACTCCAAAGTACTATGGAAAACTTTTACAATAAATTTAATTGTGCCAATGTTCTGCTCAGCACCAATTTCGTACAGGTCGTCCAAAATCGGCTGTTGTACACGGAAACATCAATGCTGTGCATGAGCTGGTATTGCTAGATCGCTATGTGACATACCGTGACATAGCAACAACCTTGGATATTACCTCTACTCCCGTACATTAAATACCGCCTGAACATGTGGCCATAAAAAATATGCTCGTAGTTTATATCGCAAAATTTGTCAATCGATTAAAAAAAAAGATCCTGTCGATTGGCGCAATAAATGTTAAAAAAATGTAATGGCGGTGCTTCGAAATACGATTAACACAGACGACGAATCATGGATCTATACATATGAACCTGATACCAAACCGCTTCCGACTATGCGGCTCTTCCACACGCTAAACAAAACGGTCCCTGCAACATCATGCAGGGACCATGTATATGTGTGGAACATTCATATACACGCTGAAGAAAACGGCCTCTGTAGTATATTTTCCCAAACATATTCTTCAGGAACCATGTATATGTTTGAAACACACTTGAAACATTTATGTGTTTGCTGCAAGTTCCAAACTTCAATGCTAACATTAGCATGTTTACTGACAAATATGTATGCTTTTACGTGAAAACATATGTGTGCTTCTTCACAAACATCCATATAGTTACGTGGAAACATATGTGTATTTTCTCGTAAACATAATAATATTTAGAAATGAATTATTCTATATTTCTTTATTTATTATAATTAATATTTTCAATGTATATCCATCCACATTTATAAATAATTAATACAAAAATTCAAATTTTTAAAGTGATCCTTGTTACATTTACTTGCATTGAATGCATTATTTTTTATGAAATCAGAGGGTTGCAACTATACTTTGGTTATCACTATGCGTTGGTACAGAAACAATATACTTATATACAAATCTAGTTCATGCAATTACTTGTGTTTTTGGCGTAGAATACGTCTTACCTTACGGTATAGGGAGTCATGTCAGATTGTTATTGTTGTAATATTTATTTCATTGATTATGAGGAAACGGCGAGATAACATTTTTTAAAAATTTTTTTGTACGTAAATGAAGATGTTATCTTTCGTTTGATATACATTTCATATTGGTTGATATCTTCCTAATATTTAAATTTCTCAAATGAAAATTGTTTAAACACATACACTCAAACATATGTGTGGTGTTTGGTTGAGTGTTTGAGTTTGTAGCGTGAACACAAACTATGCTGCTGTTTCAGTGTGGACACAAACCTTCGGCTGTTGTTTTGATTGATGAAATATTGAAATTTCGTATATTTACTTATGTATTTAAGTGGAACAAAATGCTAAATGTGAATTTGAATTTAACATGGATATATAATTATAAAAAATATAAATCAAATTGATTTGCGTCTGTTATTTATCATTTATTGTTATATATGTTTTCTGTCTTATCGGATGGCGTATTCTACGTTAAACTTACTGGCCGTATCTCTGACACAGTCTGCAGGGAACGTCCGTGGCCGAAGGCCTCGGACAACTGTCTGCTGCATTTTATTTTAAACATATTTCACAACTGGTCCGCCATTTCGATTTTTCCAGTAGAGGCTCGGGAAGAAAAAGGGACTCACGTTCTTGCCCTTTCCAGTTTCTTTCTTTCCACATATAAACATATGCGAAACACATACTAAATCAACATCACAAACCATTTAACCGTCCGAGCTTTTGTTTATTCTTTTTTCACTGATCAAGCGCTTTTGATATCCTCTGGCCGATGAACCATTGACGACTGAATACATGCAATTAAAACGCAATACATCAGCCAAAATAAGAAACACTGACTTCATCTGCAATTTACACGTGCATTCAGGAATTTTTATGAGAGTATAATGCAAAAACAACCCCTCTTTTATTCTCTTGCTCTCGAGATAGCACAAACAGTGCAACAATCACGGCTGTATTTATATCACAAGCACAGATATATTTGGGTCGCAAACACATATTTTATAACATATTAATCATTGTATCTCAAACATGTAATATTGAATAGCAAACACAATGTGTTTGGACACAAGTATATTATATTTGGTCTGACGGTAAATGAGGACGAGACAAAATTAATGGTTTCATCGAACAGGGCCTCCACGCGATTAGACCAAAGCGTGAACGTTGATAACCGTTATAACTTCGAGGTAGTGGACGAATTTATATACCTCGGATCTGCAGTGACCAAAAACAACAACGTCAGCCTTGAGATCAAGCGGAGAATTGTGCTTGGGACTAGATGTTATTTTGGGCTAAGCAAGCACTTTAGAGATAAAACCCTCTCTCGAGTAACAAAAGTCCAGCTGTACCAGACTCTCATTCAACCTGTCTTGCTTTATGGCGCAGAATCCTGGGTCCTATCGCAAGCAGACGAAACATCTGTAGGAGTCTTCGAGAGAAAAATACTCCGAAAAATGTAAGGACCTATAGTGCACAACGGCGAGTATCGGCGACGCAAGAATCATGAGCTGTATGAGCTTTATCCTGACATTGACATAGTTAAGCGGATCAAGATAACGCGATTGCGCTGGCTAGGCCATGTCAGTAGAATGGATGAAGATGAACCAGCGCGAAGGGTTTTCGAAACCGAACTCGAAGGAAGACGAAAAATAGGAAGACCAAGACTCCGCTGGAGGGATCAGGTTGACGAATCCCTGCGTACACATGGTATTGCCAACTGGAGAGATAAAGCAAAAGATCGAACTGGTTGGCGAAATATGTTATCTTCGTTTTGTAAGGTCCCTGAACCCCCGGGGTTGTCCGAGGCGTAGCGAAATAACTCCCCTTAAATAACTCCCATGAAATAACTCCCAACGAAATAATTCCCAACAAAAAAGAAATAACTTCCAATAACGAAAAAATGAAATAAGACCCACAAAAAAAGAAAAAACTCCCAATAGCAAAGTGAAATAAGTCCCAAGACTTCTCCTACAGCACTTGTTATATGGGCCTTGTACAAACGGTAATTTTTTTTTATTTCGTTGTCATAACATTGGGAGTTATTTCATTACGAAATAACTCCCACCAGGAAAAATGAAATAACTCCCAAAAAAAACGAAATAAGTCCTACTAAAGTGGGAGTTATTTCATATGAAATAACTCCCACTTTTGTATGGAAATTTTTTGGGACTTATTTCATTTTTCTGGTGGGAGTTATTTCGCTACGCCGTTCTCCGAGACCGGATAAGTAAGTAAGTATATTATATTTGCGACAAGCTCCAAACATATGTTATATTTGCGTCCAAACAACAAAAAACGACATATTTTTCAGCGTGTACTTAAGCTGAGGCATTATTTTCATGAATTGAAGATCTCCTACTTTTCTGATTCTTTGTTGTCTATCAAGTTTTTGCTAACAACAGTTTTCTACAAACAGACCCATTTTGGGTCACAAACACATATATTGTAACAGATTTATTATTGTGTCTCCAACATGTAATATTGAACGCGACGAGCTACAAACTCATTATATTTGCATCCAAACAATTAGAGTACTAACCCTAAGCCACGGAACATTCGGACAACAGAACATAAATAGAATAAAGAAAATTTTAGCAGCAAATGACTACCCCTTATATTATATGATAAACAACCTTATTGACAAATACTATCGTTCAATAGAACCAAAGAATATCACAGACGATGAGAACACTCAAACAGCACCTGACGTGGAAAAGCGATTCTACAGCGTAACGTGCATAACACATTTACCAGGGAACTGCAGACTAAGGGCGGCAATGCCGGAGGAAGACACGATATACGCCCATTAACCAAATTCCACACTCCGATCAGTATTTAGTAAGGTTAAGAGTAAAATAGATATACGACACCAACATGACCTAGTATATCAAATCGCATGTAAGGGTAGTGAAGACGAAACTTGTGGGCAAGTGTATATAGGTACCACAAAGCGAGCTTTGAACACAAGGCTCTCAGAACATGAGTCGGACATACGAAAAGAAAGGGCAGGCAACTGCATTGGCGCGACACATGACGTGCAAAAAACACAAGCGTGACTTTGAAAACCTACGAATATTGGACAAGGAAAAGCGAACTAATAGGAGATACACATTGGAGAGTCTGCGGATACGATAACAACAAGCAAGGTCAATGGACGAAAAAGAGGACGTCGACTACATCAGCTCAGGCTATATTATGGCTCTGGAAGGAATCTTTAGTTAGTTCTGTGGTATCAGGCTTAAGTGGTGCACGTACATAATTATACAAGTTAGACAGTTCTGCTCGTCTTTTATGTTATTTATTTATTTTATTTTATTTAATTTGTATTATTGCAGATGAAAATCCAGTCAATGTAATATAACGGTAAGTTGAACTGAAGACACTGGAAACCATATAATAATATTCCAAATTTTTGGTTAATAAATGAGAAATTCATACTACAAGCTTACAAGTCATGAACATTTTTCGAATTGAAAAATTGTTGGTTTTTGTTGGAAATAATAGACAACAAAAACAAAAACCAACAATTTTTCAATTCGAAAAATGTTGATGACTTCTAAACTTGTAGTATGAATTTATCATACATTAACCAAAAACTAACAAAATCGGTCAACAAAATTCAAATTCAAATATTCCACATTGTTTTTGAAAAAAGATCCAATATAATCTCCCCTGAAGATGTTGTCAAAAAAACAACGAAACGTCGGGAAAAATATGGAATACATTGTTTTATTGCCATTACACTGAAATGACCAAAAAGCCCATACAACTAACAATTTAGTTATCAACACAGATAACAAAAGTATTTCGCGCTCGATGAACTTTAAAGCAAATGCTGGCCTGCTTCTTCGACATAACTGGTCATGTGGCAACAGTTTTGTTAGAGCGTCCTAGGAGGGGCAATTGTGATTGGCACACAACCATGTATTTGCCAGAAGTTTTAGTGTACTAATGAAAATTAACCTTCAAATAAGAATCATTCTCCCTCCATCACGATATGGCTAGCTGTCACACATCGACTCAAACAAACGTGTATTTGACCAGGAAAACCATTGTTTTAAAAAGTTAGTCGCCTTACAGCCTCGATGAATGAATGTTGGCGTTGATTTGGCAATAAATGATTTATTTTTATTCCAGATCATTTAAAACAAATTGTGTGGCCAACGTTTTTTGACGCCTGAATGAGCGGTTGACGCGCTAAAATCACATGCTTCGAAAATTATTTCAAACTCATGCAAAAGTGTATTAATCTTCATCGAGTAAAACTTCATCTTCATCTCGAAAAACAATAAAACCAATTTCGGTCATCTGTATTTGTCTTTTCCTTATTCCGCCAGTAATATAAACGGCTACCCTCGTACTACTACCATTCACTACTATTTACGTTTTTTGATGCTGCCTTCGAATTACGCACTCCAGTAATCTCTGCTTAGACAAGAAATATACATCAAATTGAAAGTGTTGAAAACGTTCAAAAATACATTTTGCTTTGTGTATTTCAGAAGAATTAAAGTGTTTATTGTTAACATTTGAAATTTGTATTAAATTTTGTTCGCTTTGGTTCTATTTAACTTCTATTCTATACCATCCTACTTTTTTAATTATAACTTCGTCGTTTCCACCATCTTCTTTGATGGAAATGTTTTTAATGAACAACATTCAAGTGGTTACAATTAGGAAGACTTAATTTGTTAAGCATTTAAAGAAGAGATTCGTCTTGTTCCCTTTTGTGTGCTTGTGTTCCTTTGAGAACTCATCCAAATGCAATTGTATTGTGTTAAATAATTCGTAATCTTTTGCATCTTTATTTGTATCTCCTCTTTCGTCTATCGGATGAGAGAATGAATTGTCATTTCGAAGCATTTAAATATTTAATGCCGCTCAAGTTTGGTTTACATTTTTAATTACATTCTTAGCTTTCGGCAAATAATTTTGTACCATATTACACTCAAAGAAATTAGTTGAATGTATAAGCGAAAAAATATCGCGTGTGCGGATTAGAGCCAAAGAGTGTATAAATGCCTTGACAGTATATAGATGATCTGTTGATGTACCTGGTGTTGTAATCAGAAGGTCCTACACTCAAAAAAATATGTTGGTAAACACAGCAGAAAAGTCTGCTGAAAAGGGGAAAGCAAACAAATTTGCTATTACAGCAAACATTGGTTTGTTGTTTTAGCAAACAGTATGTCAGCTATTTTATCAACCCTGCAAAAAGTTTGTTGTTATTGCAGTTCATTTGCTGTAATAACAAACAAATTGTTTGCTGTTAAGTAGCATACATTGTTTGCTATTAATAGCAAACTTAATTTTTTGAGTGTAGAGGCTCCATACCCAGGTGGATTGTGGTTCAAGTAGACATACGCATATATTTGATTAGCGTACCCGGCAATGCTTCACCATTGCCAAATGGTAGACAAAATCTACTTGAATTGTATACATATCATTTATTTTTTTATTTTTTTTTATTTAATAAAGGGTTTTTCAACAGAGACCCTACAAAAGTAAATCGATAGGGACAGCAAACGACGCCATATTTTTTCCCGCTCGTTTGACATTTCTCTACAGTAAGGTTTGCCATTTCATCATGGAAAGATATACGAGCCAACAACGAGTCGAAATTATTAAAATTTACTACCGAAATTTGGAGTCAGTGGCCTCAACTTTAAGAGCGCTACGATTCGGATTTTCATCGGAAAATCATCTTCAGCGATGAGGCTCATTTCTGGCTGAATGGCTTCGTCAATAAGCAAAATATGCGTTATTGGTCAGACAGCAATCCACACGTAATCCATGAGTCATCATTGCATCCCGAAAAAATTACGCTTTGGTGCGGTTTATGGGCCGGCGGCGTCATTGGGCCGTACTTCTTCCGTGATGATCAAGACCGGCACATTACTGTGAATGCGAATTGCTACCGTTCAATGATAACCGAATATTTTTGTCCCCAATTGGATAATATGGATTTGGAGGACATGTGGTTCCAACAGGACGGCTCCACAAGCCACACAGCGAATGCCACAATCAATTTATTGGAAACCACGTTTGGTGAACGTGTTATCTCACGAAATGGCCCAGTCGATTGGCCGCCTCGGTCGTGCGATTTGACGCCGTTAGATTATTTCCTGTGGGCCTACGTCAAGTCTGTGGTCTATGCCAACGATTGATGAACTACGTACGAATATCGAACGTGAAATTGCAGCAGTATCGGCCGATTTATGCTTGAAAGCCGTCGTAAATTGGGTTCAGCGTCTGGACTTCTACAAGCGTGCCCGTGGTGGCCATGCAAAAGAAATCGAGTTCCATACATAATGGCATCGAACGTACTTGCACAGGAATAAAGAATTTCATAGGTATCTAAAACCGGTTTTGTTTTATTTAAAAAAACTTTTGTAGCGCTCTTATTGAAAAACCCGATACAAGTAGGATGAAGTAAATTTGCTGATTAATATTAATGTTTCTCTTAATGTTATTGCGATTTTGTTTTTGATTTGAAGTTTGAGTCGATATACACAAAGAAGAGATTCGTTGCCACAACTATATTTACAGCCAATTAAAATTTGGCAGTTCCTGTGACTGTCACATTGTTCAGTTGTGATCACCAATAATTGTGTTTCGTATCACCAAATGTTGTGCATATCAATGGATTTGTAATTCAGTTTTAGTTGGAAGAACTGAAATATTTAGTTGCCTCCACACAAACAAGAAATAAATGTGATCTGCTACTCTATTTTTACTTCTAGCAATCAAATTATCGTGTCGTGGTGAATGTTCTCTTAGTTGGATCAACGAAATATGTAAAAACTTTTGTCTGTTCAACTAATTACTGGAATTTATTGGCTGTAACAACCATTTGTTGATGCCACAATCCATTATGAATTTTATAAAAAAAAAATATTTTTCACAAACTGATAATTTATCCGATTTATTTATTTATGATACTCGTGTATTCAAAATTAAAATGTTCGAGCTTTTAGTTGTTTTCAGATCCTCGTTATGTTTAAAGTAGTAATTTCCTTTAAAGCTGTAAGAGATCATGTTTACTCCGGTTAGTGAAAAAATGTAAATGCCGCGGGTGGGATTGGAACTCACATTCGCTGGACGATCGTTTCGATGTTTGTGAAGCATCATCTTCAGCAGCATCTAGCCCGTTAAGCCACTGCGTTTGGTCGCTTTTTTTTTTTTAAAATAATTTTATTCTCCAATATTTTGCTGTTCTTTTGGGTAGCATCTTCAGGAAGATAAACACAATTTTTATCATTATAATTTTTCACTAATAATTTTGTTAACTTCCTGACGATGCTGCCCAAAGGGCAGTGAAATATTGGAGATTAAAATTATTTTAAAAAAAAATACATGAGATGTCAGGGGACACCCGGTTGGAACTTAGTTCCCTTCGCCCTTCGTCCGTTGCAAAATACGATAATTTAAATGGATCTTTAAGAAAAGACACTTTTTGTAAAATGATAAACTTTTTTTAAATTTTATTTTTTTATATAGAATATTTTTTTTTTTTAAAAAAAGTGTATTTTTAGATTATTTTTATAAGAATATGTATTATATTTTCCCGAAAAGTAATTTTTTAAAGATATGTACTTCTTTTATTAAAAGCTAATGTTGTTTTAAGAGAAGGTACTATTTTTAAGAAGAAGTACTTTTTGTAAGAAAAAGCCATAAGAGTATGCATTTTTTTACAAAGAAATTCTTTTTTTTAAAAATATGTACTTTTTAAACAAGTGCTACTCTTTTTAGGAAAAGGTTATTTTTTAAGAAGATTTAGTTATTTTCATAAAGCCTATTTTTCTCAAGAAAAGGAAAGATTGGGTATTATTTTATTTTTAAGCAAAATGTACTTTTAAGAAAACAAAGTTTTGTACGAAAAGGTATTTTTAAAGAGAAGGTAAAGAGAATTAAAGAAGAAATTTCCCAACATATCCGAGACATATTGGTAGTATAGACACAAACCAAAGCAAAAGTAAACAATATAGTTGATAATAGTGGTTTATAGCATACGGGCGGATCAATAAGGCCGTGACTTTTCGAACTTCCCATCAAGTACCACCATCAAGTTAGTAGACTACTGTCAAATTTTGAGCAAGTTCCGTCATTTACTTTGCGTTTAACAGTTGTAGAAAACATACAACCTCGTGCGTTTTTTTAAAAATAGGAAAAAGTGAATTTCGAGTGCTCACTAAACATTATTTGTTGCGGAAAAAAGACCGTTAATCAAACCAAGGCAAAGCTTGATAAATACTATGGAGACACTGCACCATTGATTTCACTGGTAAAAATTTGGCTTACTGACTTTCGCTGGGATCGCACAAGTACAAATGACGCTGAACGTTCTGGACGGCCAATCGAGGTCAATACACACGAAAATGTCGAAAAAATCCACGATATGGTGTTGGCCGATTGAAGAGTAAAAGTGCGTGAGATTGTTGCTGCCATAGGCATTTCATGTGGCAGTGTGGTTTCCATTTTAAATGATCAGTTGAGTTTAAGAAAGCTGTCTGGAAGATGGGTGCCGCGTTTGCTCTCAATTGACCATAAACGTAATCGTGTGAAAACGTCAAATGATAGTTTGGTGTTGTTTTACCGCAATTCGAAGGAGTTTTTGCGGCGTTTTGTAACTGAGGATGAAACATGGATCCATTACAACACGCCGGAGACCAAGCAGCAGTCTAAACAATGGGTTTCTCCGGTTGAGCCGGCTCCGAAGAAGGCCAAGGTAAGTTTGTCGGCCAATAAGCTGATGGCAACAGTTTTTTGGGATGCACAGGGGATATTCCACAACTATTACCTTCAAAAGGGAAAACAATAAACGGCGAATACTATGCCAACTTATTGGCCGGTTTAACAAGGATTTAAAAAAAAATTACAGCAGACAGTTGTCCGAGGCCTTCGGCCACGGACTGTCCCTGCAGGCTGTGTCAGAGACACGGCCATTAAGTTTAACGTAGAATACGCCATCCGATAAGACAGAAAACATATATAACAATAAATTCATTTGCTTATATTATTTATCATTTATTGTTATATATGTTGTCTGTCTTATCGGATGGCGTATTCTACGTTAAACTTAATGGCCGTGTCTCTGACACAGCCTGCAGGGACAGTCCGTGGCCGAAGGCCTCGGACAACTGTCTGCTGTAATTTTTATATTTACCAACGGCATTTGATTCAAGTCCGTTTAAAAAAAAATATTATGTTCAATTTTTTTAAACTTAATTTAATTTATGTATTTTAATTAATATTTTTATTGAAATAAGTTCTGCGAATGTTGAGAGGGCCGCCCTAATATTACAAAAGGTTTACCTTATCGAGTCTTCGCATTAGCATTCGAGCGTTGTGTGAAAGCTTTACGCTTTACAATTCAAAATTAATGTTACAACAGCTTTATTGAAGCTTTCGCAAAAAAGCTTTATTACGTTAGCTTACTGTTTGTTTCACTTTTTACTAGATACATGTTGCCAAGCAACATTAGCTTGCTGTTCGTTTCACTTGTTACTAGATATATGTTCCTAAGCAATGTTGAGCAACCAAAAACACTCAACCAAACACCACACATATGTTTGAGTGTATGTGTTTAAACAATTTTCATTTGAAAAATTAAAATACTAGAAATATATCAACCAATATGAAATGTATATCAAACGAAATATAACATCTTCATTTACCTACAAAAAAAATTTTTAAAAAATTCATCTAGCCGTTTCCTCAAATTCAATGAAATAAAGATTACAACCTGACATGACTCCTCATACCGTAAGGTAAGACTTATTCTAGGTCAAAAAACGACCCGATATGGATAAGAAAAAAGTTAGTTTTCATGATGATAATGCACAGATGCACAAAAATTCCAATTCCATGACTTGGGCTACGAATTGGTACCTCATCCGTCATATTCTCCGGATTTAGTCCCCAGTGACTATTTCCTATTTCCAAACCTAAAGAAATGGCTCTGTGGAAAGAGATTTAGCTCCAACGATGAAATTATTGATCAAACAAGTGCCTATTTTATGGACCTCGAAAAATCCAATTTTTTGGAAGGGATACAACAATTGGAGAATCGTTGGACTAAGTGTATTGAGCTAAAAGGAGATTATGTTGAAAAATAATGTTTTTTTTGCAACAAAAACTGTGTTGCATTCAAAAAGTTGCGGTCTTATTGATCCGCCCTCGTATGTAATTTAATTTTTAAAAAAAGCTTAGAAACCGGTTCCAACGGTTTTTGCAAAAATTTTAAATTTTAAAAAATGGATTTTGCAAACACACCGAAAATCTGTTTTTGGACACTCTACCTGGAACTGAGACTATAGTGAACAACCCTGAACGAGAAGAAACATTTAAAAATAAGAATTTATTCATAAAAATTTAGTTTCTGATTTTAATGTGTAGAAGGCCCTCATATCATACACGGAAAAAATTTATGTTTGTTCACCAAATACAATGTTTGGAACGAAGTTCCTTATCGCACGTTGCGAGATGGAGGATAAATGAAAAAAGATTAAACAAATTTTGTTTAACACTATTATGCTACAACCCAGTACTATCACCTATAGTGGGTACTTTTGCTTTGGTTTGTGTCTAGACTAAGACATGTTGGGAAAAATCTTGATTAATGGGAAGTTGTCTAGGTGCAGCCTGTAACCATTATTACGTACATATTGTAGTTTTGAACCCAATAAAAAGTAAATTTGGAAAAGCCAAAGTGAAAGAAGTTTAAAAAAGGAACATTTTCTTAAATAACTGCCTTTTTAAAAAAAAGTAAATTCCTCAAAAAAAGCCTATTCATATTCTTAAACAAAATACCTCTTCTTAAAAAAAAACATCTTATCTTAAAGAAGTACCTTTGTTTAACAAAAGTAAAAGTTCTTACAAAAAGTACCTTTTTTAAAAATAAATATTTTGTTTTAAAAATTATTTTTTTTAAATAAGTACCCTTTCTTAAAAAAGTAAAGTTTCGTAAAAAATTATTTTTTTTTAAATAAGTACCTTTTCTTAAAAAAGTCAATTTTCTTACAACAAATTGTCGTTTCCTAAAAAGCTACCTTTTCTTTGAAGTGTACCTTTTTTGTGCAACAAAATAACTTTCCTTGAGATAAGTACCTACTCTTAAAAATTTACCTATTCTTGAAAAAGGACCAGTTATAAAAAAAAACGCATTTCTTAAAACAAACCTTTTCTTCCAAAAAATACCTTCTTTTAAAAAAAGTACCGTTTCTTACAAAAATACCTTTTGTTATAAGTACTTTTTCTTAAAAATAAAATAATACCTTTTCTTTTCCTTTCTTGAGATAAGTAGCCTTTCTGAATATAAGAAAATTTTCTTAAAAAAATAACCTTTTCCTAAAAAGAGTACCACTTGCTTAAAAAAATTTAGCGAAACGAACTTTGTTCCAAACGGGCGTCCCCTGGCACCTCAAGGAATTTTTTATCTAAGAAATTACAAAAATGGTGCATTAATAAAAATAACTGTCTGAAAATCTTAATAACAAATCGAGTGAATTATCACATATTCTTATGAATCTTTCGCCGTTTTTTGTTGTAACAATTGCAGGCTACATTTCGTTGAGTGTATCAGTATCGTCCTCCCATTTTGCACCAGCATCCAAAAACTCCTACCATGTATTTGTCGGGCTTGTGCACAAAATGCTTTGTGGCCGTTGATGTCTAATTGTATTTACTTTGGACTGAAGCCATTTCTTTGCTAGTTGGGCTCTCTATAAAGGAATCTATAAAAATGCACTTTACAACGTGAACGCAAAAGAGGAAGTCCAGAAAAATGGGGAAAGGAGAGACTTGGAAAATAACATCACAAAGAGGGAACAGCGAGAAAAACATCAACACATGATTGTTCGAGTTGGAAATTGTGTAATTTGCTTTCACAATATCCGTTTTGTTGGCAATTTTATTCAGGTTTGTTTGGGTGCAGGATTTTCAATTTTGAGGCTTCTTTTACGTTTTGCTTTTAACTCACTTTTTGTCATTCAGGGTAATTTTGTAGCCACAAAAATGCAAAATAAGTGCGGTTTAACTTCGGCAGAGAGGTTTTTCCTTTGGGTGCCATTTGGGGCGATTTGTTTTGGTCCCGGTTGGGCATGTGGTTTAAGCGTTTCCTCCAGAAGCGGATAGTGTTTTCAGACATTTGCTTTTGTTTCCTTTTTTTGAGCAGTCATATTTTAGCTTTCTAAATTGCTGCTGCAAAACCTGTTAGGATTTTTTATTATGAAATCCTTTTTGGAGTTGTAAGCATGTATTTTTCTACCAGGAGTTGATGGCAACTTGACAAAGTCCCTTTGCTATTGGAGCCATTTGACTTGTGAAAATTTTACTATAGTTTTAAGGCATCTAATAGTTTTACGTGCTGCCATAATGATGATGCTTCCCTTTGATGTTGGTAAACAGTACAACAATCTTGTAGCTACCAAATTGGTAACCAGTTGTTAAAGTAACGTTTCACTTCCTTTTTTACATGGAAATTGGTTTACACTAAACGAAGGGGTGACTACTATGTATGAAATTTCCTTTGAAATGCAATCGCCTTAAACATGGAGAGAGAAAATCATAATTTTTCAACTGAAATGATATTTTGTATAATTCTAATATTTATCTCATTGCATTTGGCCTTTGAATCAAAAAATCTGTCTTGGATTCAAAAGTTTACGAGATCAATGAGGTTTTCAATAATACACATAATACACTTAGACTCCAATTGTCGGGAATAGATTCCCACAACCCTATAACGCACATAAGTCGATGCTTGAGAGCCAGCAGTCCTTCGCCACCTGCCTTAAAAAGTTCAGCGGGTAGTCCATCCGCACCAGCGGCTTTATTATTCTTAAGGCGAGAGATCTAATCACGACTTGGTTGGGGGGGGGGGGGGGGGGGGGCACAATCAACACTATCTTCCACTATCATTACCTCCTGATCTTCAGTGGAAGAATCCGAGTGGAGTAGTGCCAAAAAGTGGTCTCTCCACATTTTGAGCACACACTGCTTCTCAGTCACCAGATTGCCATTCTCGTCCTTGCAGGAGGGCAGCCCATTATTAGGCCCGTTATTCAATCTTCTTACCCTCTGGAAAAACTTTCGGGATTCACCATTCATCCTGCACATTTCGGTCTTCTCACTCTCTCTCTCTGCTCCCACTGCCATTCTCGGCTTCTTGCACCGCTCACTCGCAGCACGCGTTGTAACTGACTGTTTCGTTCCCATACGTGCAGCGTCCTTTTCATCAGTTGCAATGCGACATTCTTCGTCGTACCATGGCTTATCCTTCTGCGGTTTTTGATAGCCAAGTTCAGTCCTTGCAGCGGTTTCCAAAGAATGGGAGATATGCTTCCACTGCTCATCTGGTTCTCCGGGGGGGGGGGGGTTATTCTGCTCAAGCAGGAGAGAGAGCTTCTGTCGATAGGACATTGATATCTCCGGTATCTGTAGCTTGTCAATATCCAGCTTTTCCTGTGTTCGGCTTCGTACGTTTTTCGCCCTGCTCAGTCTTGTGTGAACTTTCGCAGCCACGACGTAATGATCCGAGTCGATATTGGCACCTGGAATCACACGTACATCCATCGCACTAGAAGAGTGCCTGTCATCTATTACCAAGTGATCAATCTGGTTCTTCGTCCGTTGATCAGGAGATATCCAGGTCGCCTTATGAATGCCCTTATTATGGAATCGTGTGCTACTCACTACCATGTTCTTTGCAGCGGCGAAGTCTATCAGTCTTATTCCATTATCGTAGGTGGCATCATGTAGACTGTGATTACCGATGGCTGGTCAAAAGACACTTTCCTTTCCCAAATTGGGGTATTAAACCGCCTAGAATGATCCCAATGTCGTGGTCAGGGCAGCGTTCGTATACTTCCTCCAGACGCACATAAAATTATTCTTTAACTTCTTCGTATTTACCCTCTGTCGGTGCGTGCACACAAATTAACTAGACGTTGAAATATTTCGCTTTGATGGGATTGTGGTTATGCGTGCATTCACTGGGTTGAACCTTGAAACTAGATGTCACAGTCCTCTTACCAAATATAAATCCGCATCCGAATTCGTACTTTCGCTCATGGCAGCTGTAGTCAATATCGCAGGTTTTCTTGCTGATGCAACCTTCTGATGGACAGGATACATCGCATTTCCTGGATAGCTGTAATGGCAGCTTATATTTTTCGAGGACATCCGCAAGTTGGCAAGTGGCACCAGTCCTGTGTAGAATTCCCACACTCCAGGTACATATCCTTAAATCGTGGTCCGTTTTGCGAGGATCGTCAACAGTTACAGGATTTCCTTGTTCATTATCTTCATTGTGTATTTTCGTTGCCAATATAACGGTGGCGGGAGGTAAACCCAGCCCACCGTGGTTTACATTTTACCTACTGCCAGGATGATTATGTTTCAGCCGCCCATTATGGATCAGACGCTGACCGGAATGCAGTGTGTCGAAACTGGGTTGTGGTTTCTTCAATTTTGATCCGCCGTTGGCCATGGGTATCCGTCTTCAAAGGACAGAAGAATATGTCCACTACTTCGAACAGCTTCAGTTACAGGGTCACCTAATAATCCTGGCACGTATCAGTGATCGCAGAACCAATCAGGATGCTCATTCGTTTTCCCCTTCGTCCAGCAATGCTTTTATTTTATTTGTGGTCTACTTTGCTATGCCCTCGTCCTGTAATTTTACCAAAACCTTGGGCACACAAATTTTTGTAACTCTTCGATTACACTGTGAGACAAATGTAAGGAATTTGTTTCGGGCCTCAACGAAAACAACAAATTGTGTTTTACAGGCCGAAGACAATTTTTGTAGGTGCGTCAGGGTCCTATTTTAGATTTTACTTCAGTAAATCCTAAATAGCGTGAAATATTGCATTACAACCTTTGACAGTATTGTAGCTATTTTCCCATTTCACAATGCCCTCTAATATAGTTCTAAGCAAAAGTACACTGTTAATCGATTATTTCACGAAACGTCATAAAAAATTGCACATATTTTATATATTTTAACATTTCTTGCCGAACGGGTAAGAAATTGCGGTAGATGTCTTTATAAGAATTGTAGCCTATAAATTTCTTGACAACTCTTCTAAATACACTTATCAACAAAAATTATATTTAGAGCACCATAATTGGTGTAGAAATGCTGAGATTAACCATATTCTTTAAATATTCACCAATGTTGAATTTCATTTAAAAATCGAGATAAAACTGAAATTTTGAACCCGACCACCTCAGATATCGATGAAATTTTGTTCATAGCTAAATTTGATCAATACAAACAAATCCTCATTTTTAGAAATGACTGTTTTGCGATTGTTTGGGCGTGGCACAGTGGGAAAGTTTTCGAAAAACGCGAAAATGGTCGAAAAGAGCTCCATTTAAACTACAATAACTCAGAATCGGCTGAACCGATTTCCATGATCTTGGTATCATTAAAAAGATATTCTAACAGGCTTTATGACACGTTTAAAAAAAATAAATACACTGCAAAAAAATTTTATAACAAAAAAAAAATTTTAACTAACGAAAAAACCAAAAAGATCAAAGGTTTTATTACAGTGTATTATTTTTTTAGAAAAGTTTATCCTTCACCTATACCATATCAAAAAATAAAAATGGGTTATTTTTTAGTTTTTTTTATATAATTTTTTAAGTACGCTTTATCAAAAGAAATCGTTCCATAAAATTTGACCCACCCTAATATATATGTGTGGCAATTCTCACTTTATTTAAAGTACTTTGTATATAGGATTGTTACTTGAGCATCATATAGGGGGAATCGATTGTTTGTTTGCTTACTTGAAAAAGCTTTTATAGATATGACAATTATGAACAAACACGTTGAAAACAACCATATTTTTGTATTAGGCGAACGACCATTTGAGATCATACGTGACATTTTAGGACGTTGGTGTATTTTGCAGTTTTATCGAAAGGCCTAAGTTCCACAACTTTGTATAACGTATTATATAAAATTTGAAAAATTTTAAATTTCTGTATTGGTACAATCATTTTGGAACCCAAAATATCATTTTTGGCCATTGGCAATATTGTTATGTCTATTAAGCACTATAACTCTGTAGAAGATATCAATTTGTAATTTGTTTAATATTGAATACGTATTGGTAAATATTTAAAGAATATGGTTAATCTCAGCATTTCTACACCAATTATGGAGCTCTAAATATAATTTTTGTTGATTAGTGTATTTAGAAAAGTTATCAAGAAATTTATTAGCTACAATTCTTTTGAACACAGCTACCGCAATTTTTTATGACGTTTCGTGAAATAATTGATTAACAGTGTACTTTTCTTTAGAAATATATTAGAGAGAATTGTGAAGTTGGAAAATAGCTACAATATTGTCAAATGATGTAATGCAATATTTCAAGCTGTTTAGGATTTTTTGAAGTAAAATCTGAAATAGGACCCTGAACCACCTCCAAAATTCTCTTCGACCTGTAAAAAAAAAATTTTACGTATAGGGGCAAAACGGAGCGGGGTTTTGTCATACCACGTCGAAGTACTTTCACAATTTTTTGGTTTGGTTGAGGCCCGAAACCCACTGTTGCACAGTGTTATTTAATGTTATGAAGAAAAGACTATATTTAAATTTTTTAATGTTAGTTTGATCAAATATTGTTTGGCTGGCTGATCCGTTTTTAACCCGTTACAAGTCCGTAAAGACTAAAAAGCGAAACAGTGAAATAGTTCATGCCGTAGATTCATATCAGAGTTTATAAATCTTAAGTTGATAAACTGAAACAAAAATAATACTAATATGATTTACATTTAGCTGGCAATGAATTTATTTAATAGTAAAAATTAATAATTAAAATAAAAATTAACCCGCCAATGGTGACGTATACAGCCATCAGTTAATGACGAAGCTGCTTAGTAAGCACAACTTCTGTATTTTTTTTCTAACCTGGTGTGTGAGACCGTGAGTCACCGTGTATGTAAGTAAAATAATCGCAACACTTTTGTATTATATTTTGGTAGGATACCAATTTTTGTTCATTTTATAAAAGTTCCTATTGTCGAAAGACTAATAAACATTATTTTCCTTAATGAATATGTGATTTTTTTAATTTTTCTTTATTTTAAAAAATGTATTGCTAAAACATTGTTATTTTTAATGCTCTATTTAAAAACATTTGTGAAATTTAATATTGAAATAAAAGAACTAAAAATGATTATTCATATATCTTTGTTTTATTGTCAAAGTGGAGTGCCGGTGCATGAGACCGGCGTCACCATTAATCAGTCAAATTTGCGTCACCATTGGCGGGTTAAATATCTTTTAGATATCAGTACTAATCCGTTTCGAATACGCAAAAATTTCTAAAAGGGGTTCCATCTCGAACCTATTATATTTACAAAAATCGAACCCGAAACGGATTTGAATCAGTAGTACGCTGCGAGGAGAATCCGAAAAAGTACAAAAAACGATCCGCTTTTCGAGAGTAATTTCATAAGCAAAAGGATTCGTTATATGTCCGTAACGAATGTCCGTTTCGGTCGAAATGTACCAAGCGGATCTGTCTCGGATTCGTAATGTAATCATATGGCATGGTATAGGTAGTTGCGTATTGGTCCCGACTCATCAAATTTATTATTCTTAAGATTATTTGTATAAATCTGTTTTTATATACTTGCGTATTCCCGAAGATTTGTATCAATATATAAAACAACTAGCAACCCCAGCAGACTTCGTCCTGAATATTAGTAGTGGGGGGGCCAAATAGCCTACAGCAGTCAGTGATAACGTAGCTATCTACTGGTATAATAATTTTAAAAATCGGATTTAGTAGTTTAGAGGATTCCCCCCTACATACGAACTAACAAACTCACAAACACTTCCTTTTTACAGTGTTCTATTGAACTTGCTTTGTTGTCTGTCCGTATTGTTCAAATCCAGTAACTGATTTTTAACACAGTTGCAGTTGACCAATCGAACTAAAATTTTGCACACTTGTCAGATTTGGATGACAATACATGAATATGAAAAAAAAAATTAAAACATTAAAAATGTATTTACTGAAAAATTAAAAATAAAAAAATAATTTAAAAAAAATTAAGTTACAGTGTTTTATTTATAAATGCACTAAAAACTAGAAAATAATTTTTCTCTTAGCCTCAATAAGTCTATTCTTCTTCATGATGGGGTTGTACAATGGTCCGCCTACTTAGCACTTCAACAACAATGGTCTAGATACTTTCAATAAAGAGCGTAATTAAAATGAATTAGTTAATTAATTTTCTAGGGATCTCTCAAATAAAACGCTTGCATTTAAATTAAAAATGGTGACATATAATCTTGACATTTAACTGTGACATTTAATATTGACATTTAACTTTGACATTTAATATAGACATTTAACTTTGACATTTAATTTTGACACTTAATTTGGCACTCAATTTTACATTTAATTTTGACATTTAACTTTGACATTTAATTTTGACACTTTTTGTGACATTTAATTTTGACACTTAATTTGACACTTAATTTGACATTTAATTTTGACACTTTATTTGACATTTTATTTTGACACTTAATTTGACATTTAATTTTGACACTTTATTTGACACTTAATTTGACATTTAATTTTGACATTTAACTGTGACATTTAATATTGACATCTAACTTTGACATTTAATTTTGACACTTAATTTGACACTCAATTTTACATTTAATTTTGAAATTTAACTTTGACATTTAATTTTCACACTTTATGTGACATTTAATTTTGACACTTAATTTGACACTTAATTTGACATTTAATTTGACACTTAATTTGACATTTAATTTTGACATTTAACTGTGACATTTAATATTGACATTTAACTTTGACATTTAATTTTGACACTTAATTTGACACTCAATTTTACATTTAATTTTGAAATTTAACTTTGACATGTAATTTTCACACTTTATGTGCCATTTAATTTTGACACTTAATTTGACACTTAATTTGACATTTAATTTTGACACTTTATTTGACACTTAATTTGACATTTAATTTTGACATTTAACTGTGACATTTAATATTGACATTTAACTTTGACATTTAATTTTGACACTTAATTTGACACTCAATTTTACATTTAATTTTGAAATTTAACTTTGACATTTAATTTTCACACTTTATGTGACATTTAATTTTGACACTTAATTTGACATTTAATTTTGACATTTAACTTTGACATTTAATATAGACATTTAACTTTGACATTTAATTTTGACACTTAATTTGGCACTCAATTTTACATTCAATTTTGACATTTAACTTTGACATTTAATTTTGACACTTTATGTGACATTTAATTTTGACACTTAATTTGACACTTAATTTGACATTTAATTTTGACACTTTATTTGACATTTTATTTTGACACTTAATTTGACATTTAATTTTGACACTTTATTTGACACTTAATTTGACATTTAATTTTGACATTTAACTGTGACAATTAAATAGTGACATTTAACTTTGACATTTAATTTTGACACTTAATTTGACACTCAATTTTACATTTAATTTTGAAATTTAACCTTGACATTTAATTCTGACACTTTATTTGACATTTAATTTTGACATTTAATTTTGACACTTAATTTGACATTTAATTTTGACACTTTATTTGACACTTAATTTGACATTTAATTTTGACATTTAACTGTGACATTTAATATTGACATTTAACTTTGACATTTAATTTTGACACTTAATTTGACACTCAATTTTACATATAATTTTGAAATTTAACTTTGACATTTAATTTTCACACTTTATGTGCCATTTAATTTTGACATTTAATTTGACACTTAATTTGACATTTAATTTTGACACTTTATTTGACATTTAATTTTGACATTTAACTTTGACATTTAATTTTGACATTTAACTTTGACATTTAATTTTGACACTTAATTTGACACTTAATTTGACATTTAACTTTGACATTTAATTCTGACACTTAATTTGACATTTAATTTTGTCACTAGAAAATTAATTAACTAATTCATTTTAATTACGCTCTTTATTGAAAGTATCTAGACCATTGTTGTTGAAGTGCTAAGTAGGCGGACCATTGTACAACCCCATCATGAAGAAGAATATACGTATTGAGGCTAAGAGACAAATTATTTTCTAGTTTTTAGTGCATTTATAAATAAAACACTGTAACTTAATTTTTTTTTAATTATTTTTTTATTTTTTATAACATTAGTATAGCTAAATGGGTTAAGGGTGATCGTCGGTGGTGTAATGATTAGTGTGTGTTCCACTTACGCATGAGATCCTGGGTTCAATCCCTGCTTTGACCACCCTAAATTCCTTTTGGCGGAGGTCATCTCGCATAGTGACGGCGACACTATCGAGTATTTAGCAATGAAATAGCTTCTAAAAATACCCCTCGGAACCGTGTCGGATCAAGCTGAAATTTTACACAGACATAGGTGAGGTGTTGGGCTACTATACTTTTAATTCCAGAAATTCGAGCCGTTGTCAGACTTTGAATTTTGCTTTTGCAAAGCCAAACCAGTCAAATCCACAGAGCGAAATGGGGGGCATTAACCCATTTACAAATAAATGGTTTCCCATTACATCCCAGGAAGGAATCGAGGAGAGCTTCTCATATCCAGTGAGTTGTGCGCTTTTTAGTTTTATACTCACTGATTGCGACCTACAGTTGTACACCGGTTCTTAAAGAAGTACCTTTGCATAAAAAAGTAAATTTTCTTACAAAAAGTACCTTTTCTTTCTTTCTTGCTTAAGTACCTTATCTTAAAGAAGTACATTATCTTACAACAAATTGCCTTTTCTTAAAAAACTACATTTTCTTTAAAGAGCTCAATTTTTTGTAAAACAAAATAACTTATCTTGAGATAAGTACCTACTTTTAAAATTGTACATGTTCCTTCGTAAAAAAAAGGTTTTCTTCAAAAAAAAATACCTTCTCTCAAAAAAAAAATACATTTTCTTACAAAAATTCCATTTCATAAAAGTACCTTTTCTTAAAAATAAAATAATACCTTTTCTTTTCTTGAGATAAGTAAATTTTCTTAAAAAATATCTTTTTCCTTAAAAGAGTAGCACTTCTTTAAGAAAAGCTACCTGCTCTAAAAAAGTACTTCTTTGTAAAAAAAAAATGCATAGTCTTAGGCTTTTTCCTAAAGAAAGTTCGTCTTATTAAAAATTCTAGCTTTTCTTAAAAAAACATTAGCTTTTAATAAAAGAAAGGACATCTCATCAAAGAAAGGACATTTTCTTACAAAACGAACCTAAAAATATACTTTTGTTAAATTCAATAAATAAATAATAAATAAAAAAAAAATTCAATAAATAAAAAATTTCTTAAAAAAAGTTTATCATTTTACAAAAAGTATATATTTCTTAAAGATTTCTTTAAATTACAGTATTTATCAAAAGGCGCCTTAGGCGTGTTGGAACTAACTAATACATAATATATAGTGAAAGGGACTTCGTTCCAACCGGGTGTCCCCTGACACCTCATGTAATTTTTTTTTCTTAATTACATGTCATACAAAGGTTCCAAAGCGAATCTAAAATGTTTAAAAAAATACGATTTTGCCCCAGTCTGTAAATCTGTAAATTCTGATTCCTTTTCAATAGAGTCACGTAAAATTTCCGCAAAAAACATCATAGAACTCTATTTGGTTACAAAATTAAAGCCAAATGTTTGCTTTTACATTAAAACAAAAAGTCGAGTGTGTAATAAAACACCTATGTAGTAGTTTTTGCCGGAGAATTTCTTTTACATGCTATATATAGAAATTTTAGCCAACTTCGAAACTAGCCACTATAACAGGAAACGACATAGGGGGTTGTAGTATGACCCTTTAGGCTTCCTAATGCAATAATAACACAAAATTGGAAATATTATACATTGGAGTTTTCAAGGGCGCACTGGTGGTCTGTATAATGAGCGAATGGATTCTAAAGTATTTCAAGAAGAAGCATAATATTATTAAGTGTATAAACACAGTCGGTTTTTGTTACAATACTTGTGTTTGTAGTGGTGTAGACCAAGTCTTGGTCGGCTTCTACTAGGTTTGTGTATTTAAACATTAGACTCTGGTATTTTAGCTTATATGTTGTGATTAATTCTCAATATGTAATATTAGGTAGTTTGCATCTAGTAACAACTTTTAATAAAATACTGAATATTTTCAAACAAATTGTTACCATTATGTTGTCTGTAACCATGACACCCATTCGTTTGAATTATAATTAAATTCTCTATCTAAACCGAACCTTTGTAAACAAATGCACTCATCAGTTTATGTGCAATTAATTCAGTTATTTGCATAGACATATTGAATTATTGAACGTCACATCATTTTGTCAAATGAATGACATATTTAAATTTTACCAATGCTAAACAACTCTGCAGTGCAGCAGAACTATTTGCATTGTTATGAGATTTTGGAGTTATTTCTGTGAGAGGATAATGTAGAAAATAATTGCAATCGATATACACATGTATATGTGTTAAACAAATGCATTGGCATACATATGAATATCAATTTGGCCAATTTGCGTATTGAAAAATAATGAATTTTATATTTTTATACACAGACTATATCGATTTTGTGATAAATTTATTGTTTTTTAATTGATTAAATCCTAATGCATTGATTCATTTGTAGTGATTCCATTATTTGTCATATATATTACAGTTTTTATATCTTTTCTAGACAATTGGTACCACGGACTTTGGCAAACTTAGCGTAAAAGCGTAAAAGTGATCCAATGTTTTCGCATATTGTATGACTTTCTCGGTCAACATAACCGGCCATCTGGGTCTATAATCTGTCGTTTGAAGCCGAAATTCGAATAAACTAGGTCGGTGCGTCTTCGTAAAAGTCGTTCGGTAGAAAATATTTTTGTTATGGAATATAGTGTGGACCAAGCTGCGACAAGATGCTGCGACAAGCTGCGTTTTACTGACAGCGGAATAAAAATATTATCTATATTCAAACGACTTTTGTTGGAGGGAGATACCAGGCTTTGCTTCCAGAACGCAGTGTTTAAAAAAATGTAAGGCATAAATACATGTCGATATATACCCATCGACTCACACACGCTGAAAAATCTGTCGTTTTTTCTTGTTTGGATGCAAATATAACGTGTGTTTGTAGCTCGTCGCAAATATAATATACTTGTGTGCAAACACATTGTGTTTGCTATTGAATAATACATGTTTGAGACATAATGATTAACAGCTTATAACATATGTGTTTAGGACCCAAATATATATGTGTTTGAAACTCAAATTTAGTTGTGTTTGTTGCCCTGTGTATGCTCTCTCGAGAGCGAGAGATTGAAAGGGGAACAACGAGAAAGTCTATCTTGTAAGTATGTGTCGGTATTTTTGCATTATTGTCTCAGTCAGTGATTCATAAATATTCATGAATGTCCGTGTAAATTGCAGATGATGTTTTATGTATTCCGTCGTCAATAGTCTGATGGGTTCTGAATACAAAAACGCGAGAGACAACAAAGAAAAGAGAAGCATAACAGCAGCACATTCTCGTTTCATATAAAACTAATAATGCATTCCATGCAAGTAACTGTAAAAAGGGCCGTTTAAAATCTTTTAATTTTTTGTATTAAATTTTTATAAATGTGGATTAATATTGATAAAATTAATTACAAATATATTGAATTCAAAAAATAATTCGATTATAAATATTATTCTGTTTGGAAGGAAATACGCACTTGTTTCCACGTAAGTATATGCAGGTTTGGGGGAAATACGCGATTGCTTCCACGTATGTATTTGGATGTTTGGAATGAAGAACGCATATCTGTCCACGTAAAAGCATACATGTTTGCCACTAAACATGCTACTGTTTACAATTAAATACAAGTTTGTTTGGGACTTGCAAACATATGAATGCTTGAAGTGTGTTACAACTATGTCCATGGTTCCTGCAGAACATATTTGGGAGAATATGTTACAGAGGCCGTTTTTTGCAGCCTGCAACCAGAGCGCTAAAGCCGTGTCTGTCTAACCCGCGAACCGATATATAATTTGATTTCAACTTAATTTTATATATAGCATTTTCTTGACCTAAGGACGAATTCAATTGAACATGTGATATATCGCTCATCGTTTTAGCCAAAAAGTACCTATCAAGCTTGGTACTATTGTTACAGCTGTTGCAAATACCAATCAATTTCAATAAAATTATCTGCATGAGATTGTCGTCGACCAGGTATGTTTGTTTTTCAAAACGCTCCACTTCGGTCCCCGCTGGGACCAAATATAAACATTAACAAATAATACATTTGTGTCCACGTAAAACCAGACATGTTTGCCAGTAAACATGCTGCTGTTTACAATTAAATACAAGTCTATTCGGGACTTGCAAGCATGTGAATGCTTGAAGTGTGTTACAACCATGTACATGGTTCCTGCAGAATATGTTTGGGAGAATATGTCACAGAGGTCGTTTTTTCAGCGCACAACCACTCTCTGAAGCGATAAAGCCATGTCTGTCTAACCCACGAACCGATATATAATTTGATTTTAACTTAATTTTATATATAGCATTTACTTGGCCGAAGGACGAATTTTATTGAAAATGAGATATATCGCTCATCTTTTTCGCCAAATAAAAGTACCTATCAAGCTTGGTACGAGTACTATTGGTTGCAGCTGTTGTAAATGTTGTAAATGTTTGATTTTCGAAATGGGCCACTTCGTTCCCCGTTGGCATTTAGCTCTAAAACAATTAAACCTACACGCCGACAAAATGGTCTATGCAAAATATTGTCTCACACATTCTGTAGTAACCACGTATATGTACGGAGCACACTCTAGTATTCATATATTTCCAAGTCCTACGCTCACTTATATTTAAATGCAAACATTAGCATGTTTACATGCAAACATGAATACTTCTACGTCGAACCATATGCGTGTTTCAATCGAAACATCCATATATTTCGTGTGTTTCCTCCAAAATCGAACGATTGACGACATAATGCATGAAACTAAAACGCAGCACACCAATCAATATAAAAGACACTCAATTCATAGACATACGAATTCAAGAATATTTATAAATCACTGACACAAGGAATAATGTAAATATACAGTCATACACGCTGAAAAATCGGTCTCTGTAACATATTCTCTTAAACATATTCTGCAGGAACCATGTTCATGTTTGGAACACACCCCAAACATTCATATATTTTAAAGTCCATAACTCGATTGTATCTACATGCAAATAGTAGAATGTTTACTGCCAAGCATGTACGCTTTTCCTCTTTTAATCTCTTGCTCTCAATAGAGAGAAAATAGCGCAACAAACACAGCAGTATTTGTACTCCAAACACAGCTCTACTTGGGTCACAAACACAAATATTATAATGTATTAATCATTGTGTCTCCAACATGTAGCAAACACGATGTGTTTGGACACAAGGATACACAAGAAACCAACAGGAAACAAGCAAACAATTAACTTAGGCTGATAATAAACTCAGCCTCTCCTTTATTATGTTGTTATCGACAGAAAAATATTAATAATTGTGCCTCAAACATGTAATATTGAATAGTAATAGTAATGTGTTTGAACACAAGTATACTATATTTGAGACAAACTCCAAACACACGTTATGTTTGCATCCAAGCAATAATACAAGACATATTTTTCAGTGTGAACTAAACTTTATACTATTGGCTTTTACTATGAATATTTTTGTTCCGTTTCAAATAGGTTACGAACAATATGTTACAGTAGGTTGGAGTAGGCTCCTGTCAAGCTTTGTCGATCTTCAATTTATTTGATTCTAGTTCTGGTATTCTTATTATATGATTATCGTCATCTTTTGTTTTTTTTATCATTGCAACTAAAACATACCAGAGCCTTTAACAGAATGTCTAAGAGCAAAAGCTAAATACTAAAGCAAAAACGATACAGAAAATTATTTTAATTTATGTATTTTTAACGCATGTGTTTAAATTTGTATCGTGTAAAAAAAAAATATTTATTTAAATAAAATTATTCATATCAAAGTGTGTCACATATAATAACGAGTGAAAAGAATCCTTTATCCTCCCACCTTTCTCACTTTTTCCCCCCATAAACGCTGTATTTTAAATACTTTATAGAATTTTTTCACATTGAGGGAAAAAATTTATTTTTTTTTCATCCCGAGTTTGCCTACTTTATATTCTGACATTTGGTACGCAAAGTTTTAACTGTCGGTGATTGTTGCTGTTGTTGTTGATGCCTACGTAAAATATGTATGTCACTTGCATAACTTACATAGATGCGAACGCACATAGGCACACACAGTCGTAGCTGTAGATAAACTCCTTACATACCATCCTCATACACTGGCACTCATAGATTCAGTCACATCCCGGAAGTATGCTGCAATTTTCAGAAATATTTGCTGCGACATCATTCTCTCAAACTCATACTGTTTAAGTTAGAACTGAGTAGGAAATCAAAGGTTGCTGGAAAGCCTTTTTAGAGGCCTCTATTTGCATATCGCATCTAAGTGAAAGCACAAAATTGAAAGAAACTTTGTATGTATATATTTCTGAAATGGATATTAACCTGTTACGGAATTCATTAAAAAAAGTAATACACGGTGGACAAAATGGAACATATAACATTATGCAGGAACCATGAATATGTTTGGAGCATCCATCCACATCCTTACGTGCAAGCATTTCTTTCATGAATTGAAGATCTGCTTCTATTTTGGTTCTTTGTCGTCTTTCGTTTTTTTTGTTTTCAGCCGATTTCAGCCACATTTGGGTCACAAAAGCATATATTACAGCATATTACTTATTGTGTCTCCAACATGTAATATTGAACAGCAAACACAATGTGTTTGGATACAAGTATACTATATTTGCGACAATATATTTCGCTTCCAAACCACAACAGAGAGGAAGATTTGTCAGCATGTTGTTACAATTTTAGTAACCTATTGAAATTCATGAAAAAAAAGAATTACGTGATATAGGATTTTCTATCAAATACTGATAAAAGAACATTTAGCGAACGAATAAATTGTTACGATTAAGTAAAAGCTTTTACTTACATTTAATGGCCAAATAACTTTATGTAAATAACAGTGCGACTAATGCTGCGCCTAAAAGAATACTCTTACCACAAACCAGTTGTTGAATCGACTACAAGTACATTACTTTTATAAACTATTCTACTACAGTGTAGAACAATCTGGAAACAGGGTGACGAGAAGCATATCTCGTATAAATAGACGACGTTTTTGGCATTATGAGTTAAACTGTTGTATTCATCGTAATTTAAAATTAACCTTGTTTTATTATTGATAATAAAACAGCGCAAAAGGACGAATAAAGAAATTCGTAACAATATGTTAAACTCATCTATTTGAATGTATTTTCCATTAGAAAGAAATATTCAATAATTTTTGCACAAGTACCAAAGGGATTTTATCATTTTCAATTATTTTTTCTACACATCAAAGACTTTTCCACGACAACTAACTCGACAGTGTCGCCGGCACTATGCGAAGTAATCGTCGCCTTAAGAAACTTAACTTGGTTTGTGCAGCAATAGGACCCGCGTCCCTACACGCTGAAAATCTGTCTTTTTTGCTGCTTTCATGCAAATATAATGTGCATTTGGAGCCTGTCGCATATATACTATACTTGTGTCCAAACACATTGTATTTGCTATTCAATATTATATGTTTGAGATCCAACGAGTAATATATTATAATATATGCGTTTGCGACTCAAATATATCTCTGTTTGTTATACAAACACAGCTGTGTTTGTTGCACTGTTTATTCTCTCTCGAAAGTAAGAGAATAAAAGGAGGACCACGAGATAGTATATCTTGTAAGCGTGTATCTGTATTTTTTCATTATTGTCTCAGTCAGTGATTCATAAATATTCCTAAATGGGCGTGTAAATTGAAGACGAAGTCAGTGTTTCTTGTTTTGGCTGATGTATTGCGTTTTAGTTTCGCGTATTCAGTCGTCAACGGTTCATCGGACAGAGGATATCAAAAGCGCTTGATCAGTGAATAAAGAGTAAACGAAGGCTCGGACGGTTATACGGTTTGTGATGCTGCTTCGTTTTTGTGTATACTCTTCGGAGCCGGTTTACCCGGAGAAACCCATTGTTACTTCTGCTTGGTCTCCGGAATATTGTAATGGTTGCATGTTTCATCCACAGCTACAAAACGCAGCAAAAACTTCTTCGAATTGCGATTAAACAAGTGCAAACAATCCTTTGAAGTTGTCACACGATTACGTTTATGGTCAATTAAGAGCAAACGCGGCACCCATCTTGCAGACAGCTTTCTTAAACCCAACTGTGTGATTTAAAATCGAAACCACACTGCCATATGAAATACTTATGTCATCAACAATCAAAAAACAATCAATTACTCGCGTATAACCATATCGTATCGTGGATAACCACGCTTGGCTTGCATGAACTAGATTTGTATATAGATATATTGTTTGTATACCAACGCATAGTTATAACCGACGCATAGCTGAAACCTTCTGAAAACAAAATCGTGAGAGTCAACAAGGAAACAAGGAAGTAGAAACAAAAGAACAGAAGATTCTCATTTCATGGAAATCAAAACAAATAATGCATTGAATGCAGGTAAATTTAAAAAGTGCCGTTTGAAATCTTTTAATATTTTCTATTTATTATTTATAAATGTGGGTTTATATTGATAAAATTAATTATAGTAAATAATACATATATACTGAAATCAAAGAATAATTCGTTGCGAAATATTACTATGTTTGGGATGAAATGTTTATGTTTCCACGTAAGTATGTATATGTAGGTTTGGGGGAACAAGGCAAATGCTTCCTCGTAAGTATATGGATGTTTGGAATGAAGCACGCGTATGTTTCCAAGTAACAGCATGCATGTTTGCCAGTAAACATGATACTGTTTGCATTTAAATACAAGTAAGTTTGGGACTTGCAAACATATGAATGTTTGAAGTGTGTTCCAAACATATACATGGTTCCTGCAGAATATGTTGGACAGAATATTTTAGAGAGACAATTATTTTTCAGCGTGTATATATAAATTCATCAGTCTGATAACAAGTTACAGGATTTTCACGTTCCTGGGTACCACACTCTATCCCTTTTTATTTCCCACAGAGGCCTTGTGGTTTATGTAAAAAATGGCATAGTGTTTCAGAGTCAGCGACATTTCGACTCACAAGATCCAGAATTTAACTCTCTTTGGTTAAAATTCAAGATTGGAACACATGTCCTACATTTCGGATTTCTTTATAGAAGTCCTAATGCGGGAAGGGAGACATCCTTTAATGGCTTTGACACCCTTTCCGATTCCATTTCTGAGATATTGGGGAATTATCCAGACAGTGAAATCGTTGTTGCTGGTGATTTCAATGTCCATAATTCCTCCTGGTTAACGCATTCGAGCCATACAACTACGGAGGGCCAATACTCTGAGCTCTTCGCCGCTCATAACAACTTAACGCAATTGGTGAATGAACCGACGCACATTCCGTGTGTTCAAGGGCACAACCAAAATTTACTTGACCTCTTCTTAACTTCGCACCCTGAAAAGTACGAAGTTAACACGCTTGCACCTCTGGGTAATTCGGATCACTGTATCATTTCAGCGTCCTTTTCGTATTCAGCTCTTCGTCTCGCTTCAAACACAGTCCCGAAGCGAAAAATTTTTATCTACGAAGAGGCACGTTGGGCAGAGCTCAACAACTTTTATCAGCATTTTAACTGGAAGCTTTGTTTTCTGGACAATGACATAGATGCTGCTGCTGAAATGATCGAGAAGATAATTTTGATTGGTATGAATTCATTCATTCCGACGAAAATTATTTCGGTTAAACCATCGGAAAAAAGTTGGTGTAACCAGACATGCAAGAATGCTGTCAGATCCAAAGAGGACGCGTTCAGAGACTGGCGTTCTAATAAAAACGTTGATACTGAACTGCTACGCAAACAGGCAAGATCCAAGTGTGCCAAAGTACTTCGACGCGAAAAGTTTCTTCACGAACAGCGTATTCGTGCTAAAGTCCTTTCTTTCCCTAGAGGAAGTAAGTACTTTTGGTCATTTGCAAGAAGAATAAAGGATAGTTCTTCCTCTATCCCAACTCTTCTTAAAGATGACATAACATTCACTGAACCGGTTGATAAAGCTAACCTCTTGGCTGAAATGTTTGCAAGGAACTCTTCCTTGCCGGATAGCAATCAACCACTCCCCGTGATCAATCACGTATCTTGTTCCATGCCCAAGATATTTTTTCGAACGCGAGGAGTTAAAAAGGTTCTTGCGAATCTCGTCGTAGGTAAATCCCCGGGCCCGGATGGCATATCTGCACTGGTCTTGAGTAGGTGCTCTTCGACACTGGCGTGTCCACTGCGCAATATTTTCAACCTTGCATACCGTGCCGGAGTCTTCCCTGCGCGTTGGAAGGTTGCTAATGTCCAGCCAATCCCTAAAAAAGGTGATGCAAGTAACCCTGCAAATTACCGCCCAATTGCAATTTGTTCTGCGCTCTCGAAGGTTATGGAGAGCATGGTTAACCACCATCTAGTGAAGTATCTTGAGTCCAATGACCTTCTTAACGATCGGCAGTATGGTTTCCGTAGAATGAGATCTACTGGAGACCTGATGGCGTTCCTTTCGGAACAGTGGAGTCGATCCATCCACCGGCTTGGTGAGAGTAAGGTAGTGGCTCTTGATATTTCCAAGGCCTTTGACAGAGTATGGCACGATGCACTCTTGTCAAAGCTCGCTGCTTTTGGTGTCGGTGATAACTTCACTCGATTTATATCGAGTTTTCTCAGAGATCGCACTATACGAGTTGTTGTAGATGGGGTTTCATCCGACGAGCATAAATTGACTGCAGGTGTACCACAGGGCTCTGTTCTTTCTCCTTCTCTTTTTCTTATTTTCATTGACGATCTCCTGGGTCAGACTGTGAATCCAATCTACTCTTTTGCCGATGACAGTAATCTCTGCCATTCTTATTCATTCGATCGTAGGCCAAGTCTTCAAGAGATTGAAGTCAAACGCCGGACGATGAATGAAACACTCGACCGCGATCTGGTATCCATTGTTGAATGGGGTCGAAAGAATAGAGTAGATTTTAATGCGGGTAAGACCCAGTGTTGTTTGTTGTCGCATAAACGTATTGCTGACCCAGGTGTGTCGTCATTGTCTATGGACGGTGTGGATATTGATGAATCAGACGCTCTTGATGTTCTGGGCATGAAAATACAATGTGATGTCCGTTGGGCAAAACATGTATTTGAAGTGTCGAAAAAAGCATTCAAGTGTCTGGGCTTTCTAAAGCGGTGCAAGAAATACTTCACTCCCTCTGATCTTCTCAATATCTACACAATCTACATCAGGCCAAAGATGGAGTATAACTCCCATATATGGGCAGGTGCTCCTAGGACTTCTTTGGAGCTTCTCGACCGTGTCCAGAAGAGAGCGACGGTGTTAATAGGGGACAGTAGGGTATCCAACTCTATTGCCTCCCTTGAGCATTGTCGAAATGTGGGTTGCGTGTCACTTTTCTATCGATATTTCCACGGTATGTGTTCCTCGGACATCCGTCAACTTATGCCGGACGTGAGGATATTTAGCCGAAGTACGCGGCTTTCCGGGAACTCTCATCCGTTTTTTATCGAATGGCCGATTGACCGCACTACACACTATAGAGAAAATTCGTTCTTCAGCCGTACAGTCCGTATGTGGAATAAACTTCCGGCTAGTGTATTGCCCACCAATTGTGACATACAAACATTCAAGGCAAATGTCAACAGTCACTACTCCCTCTTTCCACCCTCTACTACCTCAATTTTCCTTCGCCAACACAATGCACTGCATTTATAGGGGGCATCCCCTGAGTGTTGGTTTGATAAAAAAAAAAAAAAAAAAAAAAAAAAAAAGTTATCGACCAAGTTATCATGCGCATGAATGGAAAGTCTGTGGTTCGTTTTATAAACAAGTACTTATATCGAATCAACGATCCGAAGATCTTCCATGGAAGTAAATTAGAAAAACCATCTGTCATAACTTCTTAAGTTATGATCTGATTTTGAATTTAGCAAGAAGACCTTGTTCTATGCATGCTGCAATATAACTTAGGTCTGCATAGAAGGCCTTCGAAAGAAGTCCTTTCAAATTTCACCCGCTGTATAACTAGTGTATACGTGCCTGTGTGTTAAGAGAAGAATTTTGACGCCATTTAGACGCGTCATGAGGTCGCAAATGAAAATTGGTATTTATGCAAAAATAGACCAAAACTGGGTGAAATAAAATAAATGTATGGAATTAATACAACGCCTTAACTTAAAGTCGCTGAATGTAAAAAAATAAATCTTAAAAAGCAAATTTAAAAATAATTTTATGGGGTATTTCAGGTATCCAATCTGTTGTTTAATCCTCACAAAATCGATTTATGAAAAACTCAAACTCCATGTTTACAAAGGAAAAGAGTTCCTTAAGCATAACAAGGGAAACCACTTATTATTTAAAATTTTTGAGAGATGACACCAATTCTCTGGATTTAGTTACAAGTTAAGTGTAACCGCTCATTAAAAAAAGTGAAATGCTTCATTCCCACAGATTGTAAGAATCTCTTCCCAATCTATTCGCTGAAGGTAGTGGTATGAAAAATTTATAAAAGTTTTAACCCAAGTAAAAAAGGATCTGAATTCAAGTCCGATTGGGCAATAGTTTTGAGCAAAATAAGAAAGTGTGCACCCAAAACAAAAGTGTGTAACATGATTTTGTCAAAGGCTGAGGTAAGCTCAGTCATGTCCCGGGTCTTTCGTTAGGCTCAACTAAACCTTCCGAAATGCAAACAGAATGGTTTACCCTTCTCTGGGGTTTGAATTCAGATTCGTTATTGGTTTTCTAATGATACAAAATAATTTAATTTAAATTTGTCCATACGTTGAGAACACACTTCTGAGAATTGTTTGGAACGATTGGGGATACCCGTCTGGGAATGATTTGAGAACACGCCGTTGGGTTCGGTCTTAGAGCACTTTTCTAGGATTGGTTTGACAATACTCTTCTGGGAACGGTTAAGTGTACCCTACTGGGAATGCTTCGACGGCACCCCGTTGGGTTCGGTCTTAGAGCACTCTTTTGAGATTGGTTTGCACACACTACTCTGGGAACGGTTGAGTGTATCCCTCTGGGCCTTTACTCAAAAAAAGTACATTTTCGCAGAAAAAAAATACCTAGTCATATTTTTAAACAAAGTACCTTTTCTTAAAAAAATAACTTATCTTAAAGAAGTACCTCTGCTTAAAACAATTACATTTTCTTACAAAAAGTACCTTTTCTTAAAAATTTTTTTTTTTTAAATAAGTACCTAAAAAAGTACATTTTCTTACAACAAATTGCCTTTTCTTAAAAACCTGCAATTTCTTTATAGAGTAACTTTTTTGTGAAACAAAATAACATTTCTTGAGATAAGTACCTACTCTCAAAAATGTACCTATTCTTGAAAATAGTACCAATTCTAAAAAATTTACATTTCTTGAAAACAAAAACCTTTTCTTCAAAATATACCTTTTTTTTAAAAAAAAACTTCTTTTAAAAAAATACCCTTTTTTACAAAAAATCCTTTTCTTAAAAGTACCTTTTCTTAAAACTAAAATAATTCCTCTTCTTTTCTTTCCCTGAAATAAGTAGCGTTTCTGAAAATAAATAAATTTTCTTAAAAAAATAACCTTTTCCAAAAAAGCGTACCACGTCTTTAACAAGTACCTGTTCTTCAAAAAAGTCCTTCTTTGTAAAGAAAAATTCTTACTCGTGGATTTTTCTTACAAAAAGTACTTCTTCTTAAAAATAGTACCTTTACTTAAAAAACATTAGCTTTTAATAAAAGAACTACCTCTCTCTAAAAAAGGACCTTTTCGGGAAAATATAATACATATTCATACAAAAGGACCTAATACTATACTCTTTTAAAAAAATACATTCTATAAAAAAAATTCTTAAAAAAAGTTTATCATTTTACAAAAAGGATCTCTTCTGAAAGATCCATTTAAATTATCGTATTTCTCAATGGGCGCCATAGGTATGGTGGAACTAACTAGTACATAGTGTATAGCGAAAGGAACTTCGTTCCAACCGGGTGCCCCCTGACACCTCATGTATACATTTTTAAATGGAGCTGTCAATAGTCTCTTTCAAATAGAAATTTATCGATCCCAATTTAGATTTTTTTGTTGTACATTTTCCATGATAGTTTGATCACTGTGCTCAGTTGAGAAAAAACAACTTATGTGCAAGTTTATTACTTTTCAGGCGAGTAGTTTTGGTAGGTATTTTCCATGAGAAATTGCGACATCAAGTAAGATAATAAAAAAGCCTCTGGACTAAAATATCCAGCTGAAGTAAACCAAATTTTGTTCCTGTAGTAATTTTATGAAAAAAGAAAATTACTGTATATTTGGTAGACTTCATCTGTGGCACATTCATCGCGCCAGAAATATTTCATTCCAAGTAAGTTTTCAGTTTTCGAAAATTCAATTAGCCATCATCTCAATGAAAATTTCAAATTTGTTAATTCAAACTGACGCCTCTCGTACATTTTAATGACTAAATTTAACGTAATTCCCTTCTCTAAAACAAATTTCATTCATCGTAAACCCCCAATGTGGGTTTCTTTTGCAATATTCTTTCTAACTTGGGTTTAATTTTCTTATTTCTTTTCATTTTTATTGTAAAATTACATTGACATTTTGGGGAATTTGTGGCGCCCTCAAGAGTTTCCCAAATTCAACAACTTGTGCTGTAGAAAAGAGCAAGTTGCGGCATGAAAAAATTCTGTAAATATTTTTTCTGAAAAGCCCACATTTTGTCGCTACAATGTTGCTTAATTACTGTTCGCCAACAAACACTTTGTGGCCGGAAAATTGTGGCGACTAAAAGCCGACAGCAGCAAAGGGCGCAAAAAACATAAACAACAAAGTAATTTAAATTAGTTTAGACAATAAAATGAACAAGAGTGTTTCTTCCAGTATTCGCGTTATGCATAAAATGTTTTTTATTAATAAAGTTTCCCTTAAACAAATGCTGGTTTCAAATACAATGAGCTTAAGTTTAAGAAACAGAAATGTGTTTGAATTGTTCGATGCTTTAACTTGGCAACATTCCACCCAGAAAACTAGTTGGAATAAATTTACGGTAAGAAGTTATTCAACCGCCCGGTACGTTGACGCACAGGTGTGTTAGTGTCCATAACTTACCCAGTTTCTTCAAATTTTGACCACTCTATGCATGATTAGACACAATAGGTGCACTTTCTCGACTGAAAATTCTTCGAAGTTTTCCACCGGTCTCACCATAACCTTCCTAATTTTTGAAATAAGTTTTTACAATTATAACGCGGTGGTCCTTCGTAAAGCGCTCCGTTTTTAATAAATATAATAATATACATATGTGACAGCTGACAAATTTCAGAGTTGCCACTTGCACAAAATAACGACACTAAATTTAAATAGTGCCGTGAAGCGCAGATGAGTGTCCTCAAGACAACACGAGTGCTGTTAGCGAGTGAATCTTTGTTTTCTGCAAATTAAATTCTTTTGTGGGTTAAAAAGGCCGTCAAAGAATATGAATTCTACCCCCAGAAAACTGCAAACCAGTCTGTGTCAGATTAGAGGTTCCGCATGAAAGAGGCTTCGACAAAATCACATTTTAAAACCAGTCACACAAAACAATTAATATCACTTCCTCTTGTGAAAAATAAAAACAGTTTTCTATTAAAAAACAGACACAATGATATATGTGTTTGCGACCCAAATATATCTGTGTTTGTGATACAAATATAGCTGAGTTTGTTGCACTATTTGAGCTCTCTCGAGAGCAAGAGAATAAAAGAGGGACAACGAGAGTGTCGATCTTGTAAGTATGTGTTTGTATTTTCCTCAGTCAGTGATTCATAAATATTCCTGAATATGCGCGTAAATTGCAAATAAAGTTTCATGTATTCAGTTGTCAATTTTTCATCGGACAGAGAATATCAAAAGCGCTTGATCAGTGGAAAAAGAATAAACAAACGCTCGGACGGTTAAATGGTTTGTGATGTTGCTGTGGTTTTTGTGTATGTGTTTCGTATATACATATTTATGTGTGCTACCAAACTCATAAAGGATTTTGAGGAAAGAAACTGGAAACGCCAACAACGTGAAACCCTTTTTCTGTCCGAGCCTTTACCGCGAAAATGGGTGGACCATTTGTGAAATATAATAAAAAAAACACAAGTAATTAGCCCCACGCTTGGCTTGAATGAACTAGATTTGTATGTAAGTATATTGTTTGTGTACCGACGCATAGTTGAAACCTTCTGAAAATAAAAACGTGAGAGACAACAAAAAAAGGAGAAACAAAAGAGCAGTAGATTCCCATTTCATTAAAAACAACAAATAATGCATTCAATGCAACCAACTGTCAAAAGGGACGTTTTAAATTTGTGTATTAATTATTTATAAATTTGGATTTATATTGATAAAATTAATTATAATAAATAACACAAATATATTGAATACAAAGAATAATTCGTTTCTAAGTAATATTATGTTTGGGAGGTAATACGCATTGTTCGAAAAAGGTATATGGGGGAATGCTTCCACGTAAGTGTGTGGTTGTTTAGTATGAAGCGCGCGTATGTTTCCACGTAAAAACATACATATTTGTCAGTAAACATACTAATGTTTGCATTTACATACACGTGAGTTTGGGACTTGCAAACATATCAATGTGTGAAGTGTGTTCCAAACATATACATGGTTCCTACAGAATATGTTTGGGAGCATATGTTACAGAGGCCGCCTTTTTTCACCGTGTAGGTTATGGTGGAAACCTAAAAAAATATCAATATAAAACTTTAGAACTTTAGTTTTATTCTGTTGTTCGACCTTTTCTTTATTAATAAATAATCAATATTCTTCGAGCTTGAGGTCAGGTTTGCTGTTCTTGTTTTTATTTTCCTCGGATATTTCGAACAGCAAACCTGACCTCAAGGTCGAAGAATATTGATTATTTATTAACTTTAGAACTTTTTGTACCACTTGCATATAGATAAGAGATTCGTTGTCACAACTAAATTTAGAGCCAACTAAAATTTGGCAGTCTCTTGTACTACCACATTATTCAGTTGTGATTATCAATAATTGTGTGCCGTATCACCAAATGTTGCGCATAGCAATTGATCTGTAGTTCAGTTTTTGTTGCAAGAACTGTAATATTTAGTAGAAGCCACAGCAACAAGAAATAAATGTGAACTGTCAATCGAGTTGTAGGTCTAGCAATCAAATTATCCTGTGGTTGGGAATATTCTATTTGTTGTATCAATGAAAAAAGAAAAAAGTAAAAAAACTAATTTGGTTGTACCAAATAATATATTGGTTTGCTCAACTAATTACTAGAATTTGATGTCTCCCTCAACCATTTGTTAATATCATATCCCATTATGAATTTTATAGAAAAAAAATAAAAATAAATAAATTTTTATTACAATTTTCAGTTTATATTTAAATACTAATAAAATTATTATTATTTGTAACCAGGGTACGTATTTCGTGGGTAATGGGTTACCCTGGTAACCCTTTATTATTGCCGCAGGGAATAAATAGCGACCGTTTACCCATTACCCACAGGGTATGGGGAAAATAATGGCAAGTTACCCACAGCGATGGGGAATCCAATAACTAAAGTAATAAATGTTGTAACTCCATCGGTGGCTAGAGGGCGGATCAATAAGTCCGTGACTTTACGAACTTACCTCGTAGTTATATGAAATGCAACACTGCTGCCATCAAGTACCCCCTGGTAATAAACTACTGTCAAAGTTTGAGCAAGATCCGTCATTTACTTGGCGTTTAACAGCTGTTAAAAATTCGTTAAACTAAAATTTTTCAAATAAAAAATTGGCAAAACTCTCATAAGTGTCAGCACAAGTGATGCGTTATTAAAGACATCCATTGGTTAGCGCCTCCAAAGGAGGTAAAAAAGTTATTGTTTTTGAGATTGAACGCACCGTTTCCGAGTTATAGGCATTTATTTATTTTAGCGATTTCCTTATTTTGATGAGTTTCTTAAAAAAATAACATTCTTCCAAACGACTGGACCACTCTAAGAAAAACCCTTAGAAACCTGTAAAAAATAGCTATTGTTTTCGATTGGTCGGAGCGACCAAAAACTATTATTATGTTTAAGGTTCCAAGCCCGTATCAAATAGCTCATTTCTAAAGTGTACAGAATATTTCTTTTGTACCATCAACGAATAGTTTAAATTTATGAGAATGTTTGTTTTTTCGTAACATTTCTTTTTACATTTTTATATTTTCGTAATGATCTATATGAACCGTCGAATATGCGTACCTACGTAAAACCGAAAATTAGTTTTGATTCTACTGATTACATTCATATGATTGATTTGGACGACTATGAAAAGCTGTCAGAACCACCATTTACAAGAAGCATACCATATGAACATTTGAAAAATCATTATTTAGATGATGACAATAATGCAGATCCACCGCTAGACAATCCGAAGTTTCCATGCCATATTCAAGGTACCCAGCGGTACGTTCAACTCGTAACCACGGTAGCTAAATGTGCAATTGATAGTGGCGCCTACGTAAGCTTACGTTTTGATGTGTTAACATCTATACGCGCGCCTCTAGGGCAGTAAACTATCAGTTTAATACATACGCAAGTGTTAGGTTTGTAAGAGTAAATCATCGTTTGTTTGTTCGTTGCTTGGCAGTCGGTATTGAAAGTGATTATTGGGCGATTTTCATATAATTTTCCCACGCGATTTTCTCCGGAATTAATTTTTGGATTAAAAAGCTAGTGCGGGTTTCGACGAAGAGTTTATTCCAAAAATTAAGGCGATCCGATATCGGCGAGCCGAGATTGAAGTGTTTTAATTAGGAGTATTAATTTGGAGTAATATTAAAAAAGTATTTTATGTTGATCTTCGGTTATATCGTACGAATGTAACAATGTATGTATGTATGTACAAGTGTCTGTTGCTTTGCATTCTTTGACTTTTGTGGGAATAAAACAAAAAGTATTGAGCAAGAAAATAATGACACATGTGCTTGCACTGGGTCTTTAAATAATTTTAAGTATTAATATTATTTAACTGTAACGTCATCATATGATTGAACGCTGTTTTTTATTTTCCAATGTACCATTTACGAATGTGTTCATAGAAATCGAACAAGTACCGTGTAGCAAAAAGGTATTAACACATCGCCCGTGAGTTCGAACACTCATTGGATTTTTTTTACTTTTATTGACTATATTACAACCTCATGAGGTCAGACGTCTTACACATATTAATTAAACAAACAAATTAGACAAATTTCAACATATTCTTCCAACTGGCTCTATCCTTCGCCTTTTCTCGCCATTTGGTAACACCAAGGATACGGAGGGATTCTTCTGCCTGGTCTTTCCAGCGGAGTCTTGGTCGTCCTCTTTTCCTGCTTCCATCGGGTACTTTATCAAAAATCTTTCACGCTGGCTCATCTTCATCCATTCTATTAACATGGCCTAGCCAACGCAATTGGCCCACTTTGATTCGTCTAGCTATTTCCACGCCGGAATAGAGATTATATAGCTCTGCGTTCCAGCGACGTCGGTACTCGCCATTTTCCCTAACAGGATCATATATTTTACGGAGAGTTTTTCTCTCGAAAACTCCCAGGTGTTTTTCATCCGCTTGCGATATGACCCAAGTTTCGGAGCCATATATCAAGACCGGTAAAATGAGAGTCTGATATAGCTGGACTTTTGTGCGTCGAGAGAGGGCTTTGTTCCTAAACTGCTTGCTGAGCCCAAAATAACATCTATTTGCAAGCACAATTCTCCTACCTATCTCCAGGCTGACGTTGCTGTCCTTGTTCACGGCGGATCCAAGGTAGACAAATTCATCTACCACTTCAAAATTAAATCGGTTGTCAACGTTCAAATGCGGACCAAGTCGAGAGGTTTCTCTAGTCGTTGACACCATCAATTTTGTCTTGCCCTCATTAACAGCAAGACCCACCTTTGCTGATTCGTATTCGATTCTTGAAAATACTGCAGTAACCTCTCGCAAATTTCGCCCAATGATGTCTATGTCGTCAGCATACGCCAGCAACATATGGCTTTTCGTGTTAATGGTCTTGTTCGTATATACTGCAGCCTTTCTCATTATCATCTCCCTTAAGATGTTGAAGAGATTGCACGAAAGTGTGTCGCCTTGTCTAAGTCCTCGCTTGGTACAGAATGGTTTAGTGAGATCTTCCCCACTTTCAATGCTGATTTGGTGTTGGTCAGCATCATTCTACAGAGGCGGATCAGGTTTGCTGGAATCCCAAGATCAGACATAGTTTCGTACAGTTTTCCCCGTATGGTGCTATCGAAAGCAGTTTTGTAATCGAGAAAAGGGTGGTATGTATCGATTTGCTTTTCGTGGGTCTTTTCCAGGATTTGGCGTTGCGTGAATATTTGGTCAGTTGTGGACTTGCCTGGTCTAAAACCACACTGATAAGGTCCAATCAGGTTTTCAATAATTGGCTTTAGTCTTTCACATAATACGCTCGACAAGACCTTATACGCGATGGATAAAAGACTGATACCGCGATAGTTGGAACAGACACACGGATCACCCTTTTCGAATACAGGACATAATACACTGAGACTCCAGTCGTCGGGCATAGATTCCCCCAGCCATATACCGCATATCAGTTGATGCATGTGGGCTATCAGTTCTTCGCCACCTGCCTTAAAAAGTTCAGCGGGTAGGCCATCCGCACCCGCGGCTTTATTATTCTTCAGGCGGGAGATCGCCGTTCTAATCTCGTCTTGGTTGGGGGGGGTACAATCTATACTATCTTCCACTATCATTACCTCCTGATCTTCAGTGGAAGAATCTGAGTGGAGTAGTGCTGAAAAGTGGTCTCTCCACATTTTGAGCACACACTGCTTCTCAGTCACCAGATTTCCATTCTCGTCCTTGCAGGAGGGCAGCCCTCTGGAAAAACTTTCGCGATTCACCATTCATCCTGCACATTTCGGTTCTTTCACTCTCTCCCTGCTCCCACTGCCATTTTTTTCGACTAAATTATTGGTTTTCCTCCCTTCTCAGCCTCTTGTACCGCTCACTCGCAGCACGCGTTGTAACTGACTGTTTCGTTGCCATACGTGCAGCGTCTTTTTCATCAGTTGCAATGCGACATTCTTCGTCGTACCATGGCTTATCCTTCTGCGGTTTTTGATAGCCAAGTTCAGTCATTGCAGCGATTTCCAAAGAATGGGAGATGTGCTTCCACTGCGCATCTGGGCCTTCGGGAGGGGGGGGGGGGTATTCTGCTCCAGCAGGAGAGAGAGTTTCTGTCGATAGGACACTGATATCTCCGCTATTCGTAGCTTGTCAATATCGAACTTTTCCTGTGTTCGGCTCCGTACGTTTTTCGCCCTGCTCAATCTCGTACGAACTTTCGCAGCCACCAGGTAATGATCCGAGTCGATATTGGCACCTCGAATCACACGTACATCCATTACACTAGAAGAGTGCCTGTCATCTATTACCAAGTGATCAATCTGATTCTTCGTCCGTTGATCAGGAGATATCCAGGTCGCCTTATGAATGTCCTTATGCTGGAATCGTGCGCTACTAACTACCATGTTCTTTGCAGTGGCGAAGTCTATCAGTCTTATTCCATTATCGGAGGTGGTATCATGTAGACTGTGATTGCCGATGGTTGGTTGAAAGACACTTTCCTTTCCTAATTTGGCATTAAAATCGCCTAGAATAATCTTAATGTCGTGGTCAGGGCAGCGTTCATATACTTCCTCCAGGCGCTCATAAAATGTTTCTTTGACCTCATCATCTTTATCCTCTGTCGGTGCGTGCGTGCACACAAATTAACGAGATGTTGAAATATTTCGCTTTGATGCAAATTGTGGCTATGCGGTCACTCACTGGGTTGAACCTTGGAACTAGGTGTCGCAGTCTCTTGCCTACTATAAATCCGCACCCAAATTCGTGCTTACGCTCATGGCAGCTGTAGTAAATATCGAAGTTTTTCTTTCTGGTGCAACCATATCCTGTCCATCGCATTTCCTGGATCGCTGTGATGTCAGCTTTATATTTTCCGAGGACATCCGCCAGTTGGAAAGTGGCACCAGTCCTTATAACGTTTGCGAGGGTCGTCAACAGTTGGGGGGTTTCCTTGTTCATCATATTTTCTACGTATTTTCATTGCCGATGTAACGGTGGCGGGAGGCAAACCCAGCCCACAGTGGTTTGTATTTTATCTACTGCCAGGATGATTATGTTTCACCCGCCCATTATGGATCAGACGCTGATCAGAATGCAGTGTGTCGAAACTGGATTTTGGTTTCTTCAATTTTGATCCGCCGTTGGCCAGGGGTGTTGGCTCATCCGACTTCAAAGGACAGAAGAATATGTCCACTACTTCGAAGAGCTTCAGTGATAGGGTCACCTAATAATCCTGAGACGTATCAGTGATCACATTACCACTCAGGTTGCTCATTCGTTTCGTCTTCTGACTTTAGCTAGCTAACGGAGGTTTCCGATAAGCCATTGCCCAGAACATCTGCGTGGAAGTAGTGAGCTGCTTGGACTGCCCGATGAAGGAGTCATTTCTGGCCACTCCCAAGTGAATTGCTATCAGAAACTTTCCACCTCCACGGACAGTCCCATGTCCCGCCTACGTAAGCTAGCCGAAGTAAAATGAGTCGAATGGAATCCAAGCAAGATTTGAAACGAAATATCTGAATTTTAAAACAAATTCCCATTTTTTTTGATGTGTTAACATCAATAGGCGGGTACGGCCTAAATTTAAAAAGCGAAAACATCCAAACACATTTTGTCCGACTGCGCTCACACAGATTGTCCGACAGCGATAACACATTGTTTGCCGTTAAACTCCTTCGAAACGACTGGACAGATTTGTATGAAATTTTGTGTGAATATCGGGTAGGTCTCAGAATCAGCCAGCATCTATTTTGCATACCCCTATATTAGAAGGGTGACCCACCCCTATATAGTACACAGATTTCTCCGACTGCGAAACATAGATTGTCAAACTGCGAAAAAACACACACACTGATGTAGCGGCAGCGAATAGTTGTGTTGAGTGGGTGCGGAGCACTCTTAGAGCAAAGAGAATAATGCCGTGGTTATACGTATATAAATATGAGATAGAAAGAGAGCAACGAGAATTGTGAACTTGCGTAAGATATGTACGAACATAACAATGTATGTATGTAACGAGTTTATCAATAAGAGCGCTACAAAGGTTTTTTTAAATAACACAAAACAGGTATTAGATACCAATGAAATTCTTTATTCCGGTGAAAGTACGTTCGATGCCATTATGTATGGAACTCGATTTCATTTGCAGGGCCACCACGGGCACGCTTGCAGAAGTCCAGACTGAACCCAATTTTCGGCGGTTTTCAAGCATAAATCGGCCGATACTGCTGCAATTTCACGTTCGATATTCGTACGAAGTTCATCAATCGTCGCTGGCTTGTTGGCACAGACCATAGAACTTGACGTAGCCCCACACGAAATAATCTAACGGCGTCAAATCGCAGGACCGAGACGGCCAATCGACTGGGCCATTTCGTGAGATAACACGTTCACCAAATTTGGTTTCCAATAAATTGATTGTGGCATTCGCCGTCCTGTTGGAACCACCTGTCCTCCAACTCCATATTATCCAATTGGGGCCAAAAATATTCGGTTATCATTGAACGGTAGCGATTCGCATTCACAGTAATGTGACGGTCTTGATCATCACGGAAGAAGTACGGCCCAATGACGACGCCGGCCCATAAACCGCACCAAACCAAAATTTTTTCGGGATGCAATGATGACTCATGGATTACGTGTGGATAGCTGTCTGACCAATAACGCATATTTTGCTTATTGACGAAGCAATTCAGCCAGAAATGATGACGACCATAAATTGGACGTAGCGCTCTTAAAGTTGAGGCCACTGACTCCAAATTTCGGTAGAAAATTTTAATAATTTCGACTTGTTGTTGGCTCGTATATCTTTCCATGATGAAATGGCAAACCTTACTGCAGAGAAATGTCAAAAGAGCGGGAAAAAATATGGCGTCGTTTGTTGTCCCTATCGATTTACTTTTGTAGCGTCTCTGTTGAAAAACCCTTTACATGTGTCTGTGGCTTTGCATTCTCTTTGTTTTTTGTGGGTATAAAATAAAAGGTATTAAGCAAGAAAATAATGACACTTGTCTTTAAATATTTTCAAGTGTTATTAAGTATTAACGTTATTTAAATGAAACGTCATCATATAATTGAACGCCTTTTTAAATTCTTCATATTAACTTCACCTGTCTGTATGCATGTATGCCGAAAAAATGTTGCATTGATTTTTAACCCTTTTCCCGTGATCCAATCGAGCTGAAACTTCGCAGGCAAACTAATGGCGCCGACAAAAATTAACTATCAAAAATATGGTCGGGATTGGATAAAAGGGCGTGGTACCTCCCATACAAGTCACAAATTAAAAATCCATTATATCTGCTCCAGTTAACGGTATTTGAACAAAATTGGGTATGTTGGTTAGATGTACATATTGCAAGATCTGCTCTAAATATAGCCGGGATTGGATAAAGGGGCGTGGTCATATATATAGAATTTTTAGTCAAAAACTATGTTTTTTACGGTTTGTTTTTTTATTATAGTGAAAGGTAAGTCCAATAAAATGTGGGTGCGGAGCACTCTCAGAGCAAAGAGAGTAATGACGTTTTATACGTATATAAAAATGAGATAGCAAGAGAGCAACGAAAATTTTGTGAACTTGTGTAGTGTATGTACGAATATAACAATGTATGTATGTATATATTTACTATTTGCATTCTTTGATTTTTGTGGGAATAAAACAAAAAGTGTTGAGCAAGAAAATAATGACACATGTGCTTGCACTGGTCCTTAAATAATTTTAATTATTAATAGTATTTAAATGTAACGTCATCATATGATTGAACGCTGTTTTTTATTTTCCAATGTAACATTTACGAATGTGTTCATAGAAATCGAACAGGTACCGTGTAGCAAAAAGGTGTTAACACATCGCCCGTGATTTCGAACACCCATTGGATTTTTTTATATAGGCAAATAATGGCAAACTGCCATTTTCTTTAAAAAATAATTAAAATTGTCATTAATAAATAATACAATTTCATCAAAAATAATTCAAATAAAATTTTTATTGAGTATTAATGGTGATTTTACATAAAATTTACGCTGACTACTGTTAAATGATGGAAATAATTTTGACTGACGCTTATCATGATGACGACTTAGGTAAGGCGCAATATTGAAAATTCTTTTTATTTGCCAAATAAATTCTGAAATTGAGTTTCGCTTATTTCGCTTTTTCGAAAACTGATAACACTATCGCCTTTATAGTGCGAATTTCTTTAGAAATGAGCTATTTGATACGGGAGAAAATACATACAAATTGGTTTGGAGCCTTAAAAATAACAAAAAAGAGTAAAAAATTGAAATAAAAACGATTCAATTCTATTCAATTCAATTCAATTTATTCATCCAAATTTTACATTTTAATATAAACTAGGTTACATATGTACAAATAATTTTGAGATTTATCATGGATATCACAGCAAATATATACATATTAGAGCTAAAGATTTCATTATAAACTTATTTGATTTCATTTATCGTTATTGTTATTTTTAAACAGGAGAAAAGGAAAAATGGGGAAAACCTTTATAGGATATGTTGTTGTACACTAAAATGGGGAATATAAGATGCATATCATTCTATTATTATAGGATAATAGAGGATATTACATAAATTCCCAGAGTAGAATAAAAACGATTATGCGACCAAAACTCGTCTAAAAACTGAAGAAAAACTTTTTTTACAAAAATTATATCTCCGTCGTTTTAAGCGTACAATTTTACCTTGGATAGGTTATATTTAAAAAACATTTCGACGAAAACTCGTCTAAAATCCCAAGAAAAATATTTTTTTGCAAAAACTACTATCGCTATCGTGTACAACTTCACCTTGGAAAGATAATATTTAAAAAAAAATAAATAAAATTAGCCGATATTTTTTGGTATTACCTACTAAGAAAACCTTAAAAATATAAGTTGAGAAAAAGTCAAAAAATTCAAATTTGGGCGCCTCGAAAGTGATTTTTTTGATATGCCGTAGTGTTACTTTCTTTCGTCATGCCGAAAACTATCGAAAAATCGATGGAACAATATCGACAAATTTTTGTCCTTACAAATCGGTCCACCATACTGTGGGTAATGAGTAATCGATCATTACCCATTTCCAATGGTTTATATGTTTGGGATATACATGGGGTAGGGGTAAATACGAAGCCATTTACAAACACTTATAAATTAAAAATATAATATGTATGCTTAAGTTAACTTCTGTCATCCGCAATAGTAGTTCCTCCTGACAAGAGTACACAATTTTTGCATATGTTTGTGAATGCGTCAAGAGTGGCGTCACATTCAACGATTGTGTTTAAAAAAGTCTAACTTCACCTCAATTTATGGTAATATTAGGAAAATCAAACAACACTAGCGATTCAGAAACTAGTGTGGTGAGATAAATCAACTGGGTATATTCGTCTTATTGATAACAATAAAATATACATAGACTCTAATGCCTTTTTTTGGCGTAGAATACGTCTTACCTTACGGTATAGGGAGTCATGTCAGATTGTTATTGTTGTAATCTTTATTTCATTGATTATGAGGAAGCGGCGAAATAACTTTTTTTAAAAATTTTTTGTATGTAAATGAAGATGTTATCTTTCATTTGATATACATTTCATATTGGTTGATATCTTCCTAATATTTAAATTTCTCAAATGAAAATTGTTTAAACACATACACTCAAACATATGTCTGGTGTTTGGTTGAGTGTTTGAGTTTGTAGCGTGAACACAAATTATGCTGCTGTTTCAGTGTGGACACAAACCTTCGGCTGTTGTTTAGATTGATGAAATATTGAAATTTCGTATATTTACTTATGTATTTAAGTGAAACAAAATGTTAAATGTGAATTTGAATTTAACATGGATATATAATTATAAAAAATATATGAAAAAATTAATTCATACATTTTTATGTTAAATGAAAGTGCTGCCAAGTAAGCAAAATAACAATGCTGTTTGATGCTGTTTGACAGCAGCTGACAGTTGACGTTTAGTAAATTAAAATAAAAAAACATATTTATCCTATTTTTCCTACCATAAGCTTATGTATATTATCAAAAGTAACTATCAAATAAATAAATTCATTTGCTTATGTTATTTATCATTTATTTTTATATATCCTTTCTGTCTTATCGGATGGCGTATTCTACGCTAAACTTAATGGCCGTGTCTCTGACACAGCCTGTAGGGCAGTCTGGACAACTGTCTGCTGTTTTTTTTTTAGTACTTGGTCCATACCCCTTTATTTTTTTAGTACCATATTAATACGCTTTGGCATGCTTTCAACTAGATCCTGTATCATTTCTATTGGTATATTCTGTCACTCTAGCTGTATTCGTGCCCTCAGCTCTTCTAGGCTTGATGGAGCTGATTGGTACAACCCCAGCCGTCGTCCCACGATTGACCATAAAATTTTCAATCGGGTTGAGGTCGGGTCTTTGGGCTGGCCAATTCATCAGTTAAAAATTTTGTTTTGTTCACGGTCACCATCCTGTTGTAACACGACTTCTGCTTCAGGATAACCACTCTTGTCAACGAACTCGGTAAGATGAGTCCGCAAAATGGTGAGGTAGTCTTCCTTCTTCATTATACCTTCAATTCTGTGTAATCGCCCAATATGCCACAAAGTGAAGCATCCCCAAACCATGATGTTTCCACCAACATGCTTCACAGTTTGCTTGACGTGGTGGCGTTGAATGGTATCACCAGGACGACGCCAGCAGTACTGCTTACCGTCCGATTGGAAACGATTAAATTTTGATTCATCTGACCAAAAAACTCGTTGCCAGTCGTTTATCGTCCAATTTGTATGCTATCTTGCAAATTTCATTCGCGCATTTTGGTTCTTTTCGGACAATGCTGGTTTATTTTTTTTAACGGCTGAAATATAGCCAATGTTGTGGAGCGATCGTCGTGCTATCCATTCACTAATGTGCTTATTTTTGGCAACATCCGCGTCGGTCAACAGTTTGCGGCGGCCTCTGGGAGCAGTATGTCGTCTTTTTTTGAATGCGAATGACCACAGATTGACTAATATTTAGCTCCTTGGCTATTTCCCGAGATGAAGCACCAATATTAATTAGGGAAACTACATTGTCCTCCACAGCACGAGATAACTTTTCATTTTTTTTTTTAAATACTGAATATTATTGCGGTACACTTGATATGACACTTTAATTATTACTAATCACACGTTTTTATAATGAATTTGCATTACTGGTCGTACACAATAGCAAATAATTCAAATCTAACCTGGCGTTTACACGGAACAGTTTTGCTACGACCGTAGCAATACATTCACACTATTTTACTACCACACTAACAATTCTGTCACTTGCCTCGCCATGTCTCTGATTTTTCGACGACAGTAACTTCGGCAAGCGATTTGACGTAATTGGCCAGATCGGTGACATTTCGTGGTAATTTGTGAAAAACAAAGCAAAACATCACATACATACATATAAACATGTATACATTTGAAATTTCCAGAGTACATCGAGTACATCAGCTTCATTGTAATCTGGAGAAATAGGGCAAAACGCAATAGCAACCGTTCGTAGAAATTGGGAAAATTTATTTGTATTTGGTAATTTGAAGTTTTATTATTCCCTGCTAAACTAATTATTCGACGAATTTGTATGGGGAGCCGCCTAAAATCGCTTAATATCGCTTAGCTCTTCATACAAAGTGGTCAAAAAATTAGTTTGACAGGGAATAATAAAACAGGCTCATTATTTGGCAACACATACTACACATAAACATGTATAAATAATATATGTAGCAATTTTCTTTTAGTAAATAAAGATTTCAAGCAAAAGTGAACAAAAGCCAATCAAAATCAGACCACGAAATTTAAAAGAAACGACACTATCGACAGTTGCTTAAAACTGTTCGGACTTTCTAACTAGCTGGACACATACGTCAAATTTTTCTCTTTTTGACAACTAATACATATTCTCAACTGTCCGGAATTTAACTGTCCCGTGTAGATGCACCGTAACGGTATCAAATGATTTTATGCTGAGTCCATACAAAAGTGAAAAATTGAGTACATGCGAGTTATTTTTGTTATGGGTTTTTATCGCTATGAATTTGTTACTTTTCGTTTTGAATTTTTTGTTGTTTTATTTAGAATGGAAAAAAGAATAAACGAAAAAAGATTACAGCAGACAGTTGTCCGAGGCCTTCGGCCACGGACTGTCCCTGCAGGCTGTGTCAGAGACACGGCCATTAAGTTTGACGTAGAATACGCCATCCGATAAGACAGAAAACATATATAACAATAAATTCATTTGCTTATATTATTTATCATTTATTGTTATATATGTTTTCTGTCTTATCGGATGGCGTATTCTACGTTAAACTTAATGGCCGTGTCTCTGACACAGCCTGCAGGGACAGTCCGTGGCCGAAGGCCTCGGACAACTGTCTGCTGTAATTTTTATATTTACCAACGGCATTTGATTCAAGTCCGTTTAAAAAAAAAAAATAATTATGTTAAATTTTTTTAAACTTAATTTAATTTATGTATTTTAATTAATATTTTTATTGAAATAAGTTCTGCGAATGTTGAGAGGGCCGCCCTAATATTAAAAAAGGTTTACCTTATCGAGTCTTCGCATTAGCATTCGAACGTTGTGTGAAAGCTTTACGTTTTACAAATTAAAAATTAATGTTACAACAGCTTTATTGAAGCTTTCGCAAAAAAAGCTTTATTACGTTAGCTTACTGTTTGTTTCACTTTTTACTAGATACATGTTGTCAAGCAACATTAGCTTGCTGTTCGTTTCACTTTTACTAGATACATGTTCCTAAGCATTGTGAGCAACCAAAAACACTCAACCAAACACCACACATATGTTTGAGTGTATGTGTTTAAACAATTTTCATTTGAGAAATTAAAATACCAGAAATATATCAACCAATATGAAATGTATATCAAACGAAAGATAACATCTTCATTTACCTACAAAAAAATTTAAAAAAAATTCCTCTAGCCGTTTCCTCAAATTCATGAAATAAAGATTACAACAATAAAAACCTGACATGACTCCTCATACCGTAAGGTAAGACGTATTCTACGTCAAAAAATTTGGTTTTATTTTCTTTGTTATTGCTCATTTTATCGTTCAGAAAATTAAAGAAATGAATTATGTACTCATTCTGCACGCCACTCACTGTATTTTTAATTTATCAATAAAATCGACAAAGAACTCAGATGAATGATAATTACGAATTCTAATCAAAATATAGACTTTAACTTAGAATTTCCAAAGCCTGAATTGATTTCCAACTAATCTTTTCTCCGTGTGTAGGTATTATTTATATAATTCTTCAATTCACATCCCTAAGCTAATAAGCTCGGCGTTATACAGACCAGGGGGTCAGTTGTATATGAAACGATATCGAATTCATTATCGTTTTGTCGGTAGTGAAGTTTTATGAGCACAAGCATTTTAAATGGTAGATGGATGAGCTGTCATTATCGACATATCAGTATCGTTTGAAGGATTATCGTCATATACTTATACAACTAAAATACAGTTTGTAACGAAATAGGATTTTAAAAATATAAATTTTTGTTTACTTTAGTACTGTTATTTGAAATGGAAATAAAACTAACATAATAAAGACTAAAATTCAACAAACATTGAATTTAATTAAATGCTTTTCAATAACAAAACTGCTGATGCGGCGGAAACAGTGTTAGAACTAACATAAAAACCAAAATATTTTCAAATTCCTTTTTTTTTTCATGACACAATTCAGCCGTAACTTCATAAAATTTCATGGTAAAATTTGTTTAGCGCAACCAGGTTTTACAGGATCTTCATTTTTTCCATTAAAATTCGCAACAGAATACATCTATATGTAAATATAGGGGACAATGAGGGGAAATACATTAAATATTTATGATAAACAATTTATTCACACTGAATACATTTCATGTAATGATTTTTTAGTAATTGCTATACATATGTATGTAAATTCTAGTTTGAAAATAGCAAATACAATTCACAAATCCAACAAAATTTTCATTAGATGTACAAGGATAATGAAAACAAAATACAAAACTATTGGACATAAACAAACAGAAATCAGAATATATTAAATGCAACTTGCTGATGTAAGCAAATATTTAATTAATAAACAAAAAAAAAAATAACTAACAATTGAAATAATTGTTAAAATACTAAAATCCTGTAAAAAACTAGTTAGCTTTATTAAATAACGAAACGAAGAGCAAACATTTTTGCTTAAGCTAAATAAACAACAACATAGAGATTAATTATATAAACCGGTTGGTATTTAATTACAGTTTAAATGCAGCAACAAAAAAACACGATAGAATCAATTCTGAGGGACCATACATATGAGTCATGCCATGCCGAACGGTTTAAATTTAGGCAAACTTTAACGCAATGATACCAATTTTTATGCAAATTCGCAGATTTGATCGTCTACTAATTCTAGTTCTACCCCGCTAAGAAAAAAGTAAATGAAATTCTTTTCTCAAACGTTACGACCATTGTAACTTTGGGGAAATAGCAATTTTTTCCAAAAGGTGTGTTCGTTCAGTAGCTTGTAACTCGTGAAATATTTGGGCTATTTTACTATACTATACCTTGTTTTTAAGGTAAATAGTACAACCCTATAACTTTTTTTAGTTTGAGTTTAAAAATGATTACGTACCATTTTTGGAAATTCTAAAGTCATGTCCTTAGCCGTCTTCTTTAACGACTGTGTGAGTTTAGAATTGGTGAAATAATGAGTTCTACTTTTTTCTAATTTTCCCCAAAAATACCAAACCAAAATTTCTGTGACTGTATTAAACTAAATTATTTTGTCATTAGTTCATTAAAAACAACAAAAAATCCAAGGAAAAACAGTGGACGATAATATAAAGGGTTTCCAATTTGAGTGATATGATTTCTTCAAAAAAAAATCAAGGAGTGTTCGAACTCACGGCGATGTGTTAACACCTTTTTGTTACACGGTACCTGTTCCATTTCTATGACCATTAGTAAATGTTACATTGGAAAGTAAAAAACAGCGTTCAATCATATGATGACGTTTCATTTAAATAACATTAATACTGAGGAGTTTAACGCCAAACAATCTGTGGGATCGCAGTCAGACAAACTGTGCTTGGATGTGTTCACTTAGTGAGTTAAGTCCCTACCCACGCCTAAAGATGTTAACACATCAAAAACGCAGTAATTGTTAAAAAAAAATTCAAATGTTTTTAATGTGTTAACATCTATAGGCACGAGTAGGGTAATCTATCAAAATGAACCATTGCAAACAACACACAGCGTTAGCATCACATACGTTTGTTGTTGTACAAAAATAGCCTCTGCCTGAATTACGTATGATGGTATTAATGTAGCGGCAGCTAACAAACAAGCAGGTTGTCGTCGTCAAAGAGTATTGAATAGTATAGAGAACTCACGGCACCAATTGTATGACTCAAAAGCACTGGCGACATCTGGCGAATGACTCAAAAGGTATTGCTCTCTTTTCGTCATAATTTGGTCCATTCATAATTTTGATGTGAAACATTGATGCATTTTGAAACATTTTGTGCATTTTGTATTGTTTTATGTAACAACATTGCCAAATGGTTCATTTATATTGCAATATTCTATAAAGAGAATAACACTAGTTTATGCTCTTTTACTCAGACTCTCTACTTGAGAGCGGAAAAAGAATGCAATAAGTTCTCTATACTATTCAATACTTTTTGTCGTCGCTCTGTTTATGACAAAACTAAAACAGTTATTTCAGTGAGGTAAAAATTGTTTTTTATTCAGTTGTATGCAAGGGGTATCGATGAGACAGCTGATCAGATTAGTACTTGGAGACAAAATAGGGATGACGCTTCCAAAGAAGAAAAGGTGAGCGGTGACTGGGTTGCGCGGTGTGATTTACAAACTTATGTTGCCGCGTGTCAAGCCAAAAGTACAAAACACATCAACTGGGCGTAAATTTTGCCAATTAAATCGATTTAAAAGAGGAATCTCCACTGAAAAAATCAAAATGTAATGAATTGTTATAGTAAAATTATTTGTATAGATCCCAATTAATACGCAAATTG